>JAULJZ010000023.1:2727069-2743395 GCA_032270985.1 Heliamphora pulchella
AAAAAGCAAAAAAAAATACCTCAGATAGAACATTTCACTATACTCGTTTGAGCTAATGTTAAAATATTTCACTATATAAATTAATATTTTTTTATCAAAATTAATATTTTTTTTATCAAAATTAAAAAATTAAAAAAATTAAAAAATTAAATTATATATTTTTATTTTACTTATTTTTGTATTTAGTAATTTTTTATTTTTTAATTAATTTTTTAAAAATAAAATTATGTAATTAAAAAAAATAAAAAACTAAAAACTAAAAACAAAAAAAAACATGGGGTGTAAGTGTGAAAACAAAGAAAATAGGCGGTGTAAGTGTGAAAATACTTTTTTTCTGTCCAAAAGTTAACGAAAAGTTAACTTTTGGATTTAAGTGTTATAAAAATAAAAAAGTAAGAGGGTACAGTGATATTTCAAAAAATAAAATGAGTGACAATAATATAACTCATAAATACAAATGGTGTAAATGTAATTTACCAAAAAAAAATATTAAACAGAGAATGTTTAAAAAGGCCTATTAATTAATCGAGACATAGAGAGCCGCGCTCTCCTTAAGAAATGATACACCCATGCACTGGGTTGTTTGATATTCCTTTCCTAAAAAACAACGACCTTCTAGCTCACAAATGGATAATTGCCCAATACTCAAAACTTGTATAATATATACAGCAAAACAAAGCTCACAAATGGATAATTGCCCAACACTCAAAACTTGTATAATATATTTAATATGAAAAAAATGAGAAAATTAGGCCATGAGAGGGAGTTTTTGTGCAATAGTATAGGAGCACCGATTTTTCAATACAACTTTAAGGAGAGAAAAATATGTATGTATTTACCAAAAAAATTGCATTATATATAGAGAAAAAGAGACACAGAGAGCCCTTAGGTGACATTGCCAAATTAAAGTATTCTCATTTTTATCAACGCCAAATTAAGTTCTTGTGCCCGATTCCTGATAAAAAATATTTTTATCAATGCACACATGAACATTAGTGACCGAGTTTATAAACAAATCATTTGAGTTAAAAATAATATTTAGCTCATTAGATATTCAAATAAAAATTTTGCAAAAAAAAATATACAATCATAATCACGATTCATAAAAATCACAGTAAAAAATACATGATTAAAAATTTGACCAACAAAACTAAAAGAGTCTAAGACAATTTATATTCATTAAATTGATACTAACCTAAAAAAAACTCTTACACATAAATCAGTATTTAATAATAACAGATAAAAAAGAAAAATTTTATAATTTAAGAAAGTAAGCTTTAAACTTAAGGGGAGAAAAATTATTAGTGTCGCCTCGTCCAGGCCATTGTAAGAAAAATTATACTTGAATTTTTTTTTATCTGGTATTAACTTAGAATCTCATGCATCTAAAGCACTTTTTAGTCAAAATAATGTAATTGTATGTAAACCTATAATAATAGCATGATGAACCAAAAAATCTTCCGAATCTATTGTTAAGAATAGCAAATTACTATTTTTATTAATAGTATATAACCAACCGGGCAACCATACAATGATAGATAAACAAAAAACAAAAAAAGGAAAAATTTTATAATTTAAGAAAACAAACTTTAGATTTACGAGAAGAAAATTTATAAATTATTATTTTTAAAAAATATATAAATAAAATTTGACAAAAATTTAGTGGTCCATTGGTCTTTTGGCTCATGTAACTCTGCCCATGACTTGTAGGGGAGTGCAAATAATCTGTCAGTCCGCTTTAATCCGCCAACCCAACCTAATTCAATCCAACTCGTGCGGCTTATATGAGTTGATGGATTTAATTGGGTAATAAAAATAAAAATGGTGGGTTAATTGCGGGTTATATTTCTTCAACATACTATCAATTCAACTTAATCTGTATACTATTAGTTATCGTGTTTCTACATACGATAAATCTCATCATATATATATATATATATATAATTATAATTTATAAGGAACAAATTATAATATTTATAATTTTAATTACTATTTTAATTATATGTTGTGAATTTTTTTTAACAATTACACAATGTAAATATTAGTATTAGAGATATTTAATTATGTTATTATTATTATTGAATTACAACTGTTATTTTTAGTTAGTCTGTTATTTGGTGTGTTAAATATAATTTTTTTAATAAAAATATTGCAATAATTTTTTATTTTTTTAAACAAATTTAAAAAAAAAAAATTAAAATTTTATGATTTTTAAGTCGCTAAATCATCTAAACTGCGGGTTGAAACTGTAAAAAAAAAAAAAAAACCTAAGTTTTGATGATTAATGGATTGGTGGTGGGTTAAAAAAATAATTACCCACAAAAGGTGGGTTGGTTGAAAATATTTTTTTAACCCGCCCCAACCCAACCCACATACACTCTTAATGACCTGTGTTTAGACTAGATTTTTTTTATGATTTTTTTTTTCGTTTTTAGTTAACTTTTTTTAATATTAGCCCAAATAAGTATATCTTTTAGATTCTTTCTATCATTAGGAAACAAAAAAGTAAAATTCTTTTCTTCAAAAACTAAATTTTCTTTTTATAAGACGAAAAAAGCCAAGTTAAGTAGGTTTTTTGGCTTTTTTTCCTAATTTTTTCGTCTTTAGTGAATTTTGTTTAAATTTGGCCATACCGGTTATACTTTTTAGAATTTTCTTATCATAAAGAACAAAAAAATAAAAAATTTAAACCAAAATTTACATATTTAAAAAAAAAAAACAAAAAAACCTATAAAAAAAGCCACATTGCTTTTTAGTCCAAACATACCAACCCCAATATTCTAATCCAACATTGCAAAGTATATATACATGTCAATCCATTAGGTATTTGAGTTCGAGACTTCAGTTCTCAATTTGTATCTGTGTCTTGTCTGCGTTAGCTGGACTTAAGAAGGGAGAGAGTATGGGAGCTTATTGCAACGATTCCCCAACTTTCTCTCCGAATCACACTTTTGCCTCCTCCCAAGATCTCAGATTCTCCAAGCACGTCCATGACAACGTCCATGGCAACATATATCTTGATCCAGTTACATTTTCTCCTCTTTCAACTTTGTTGCACACACACACACACACACACACACACACACACACACAGCTACTTGGTGGTGCGATATTATGATCACTTCTTTTCTTGATTCGTAAATTGCATCCGATTTTAAATGATTGACGTGTATGTATTTGAATTTGATGAGACTTTAGTCATCGCATAATACATATATATGTATCGTTGCTTGGTGGAGTGATAGCATATGATAATTTCTTTATTTCATTATTAGATTATCTTACTTTCCGTAAATTCAAATAAAGGTTGATATATATAATGTATGTATCCATCCGTGTCTGTGTATGTGTTTGGAAAATTTTATAAATGAATACTTTGAGGCCCGTCTAAAGAAGATACTTTCTTTAGAACGTAATTTGCCCCCATTACGTCTGCCGAGGGTTCTGGCAAATTTGTTCCCAGGATACAACAAAACTTTCTTGTTGAAGAACTACAACCAACAAAATTGAAGAACTTCCACGAAAGTCTTATTAACAGAAGTAACTATTTAATCGAGAGAGAAATTTTGTGATGGTTTTAAAACATAAAACGGGTTTTATTTTATAGACACAAAAGTGTCTTTTCAAAACAATAGAAACCTTTTCAGAAAAACCTTTTCAAAAAACAGTTATTAAAATTGACACCTTTTGGAGAAAAAGCACCTTTTGGGTTAAACCTGTTCATTTATCAAAATTAATCTGTTTCAATCAATTTAAATTAAATCGATAATAAGACGATCCAAAATAAAAAGATTGAACGGTCCTTGATAAACCACGCGATGTGTGCGAAGGCATGCAAAGGCGTGCACGATTAAATGTTTTCATATATAAACCCAATAGAGAAGCCACTTCCCAATTAATGTCGAACAAAAAACGAAGGCTTTTATACAATCAAATTGAAAGCTTGGCTCAACAACCCCCACTTTGATTGTATAATAGTAAGAAAAAGAAGACTCTCAATTAAAAAAAAAACAAAGATATTATTATAAATACAAGAAGGTGTTTGACAACTTAAACCTCCAATTAGTACTAGCATATTAAACGTTCAGACGGTCATTAGTGGTCTTAACTTTAAACCAAGTACTCTTAAACGTAAAAACCGGACATACCATACACAATAATATGCTGTTTACGAGGATTTAAAATAATTGCTTTAGCATTATTATGGCCATGTGTTAACTCTTGGTTTCATGAACAATCCAAAGAGCAAACCCAAACTCGTGCGAAGCAGCACCACTGCTGCGTTCATATAGGCGAAGTTTTTGTCATGCCTCCACTACTGGATATTTGAAACTTCATTAAGAATGCAATTCAACCCTTTTATACGTAATGGACAACACTAATTCTCTTTGAAACTGAGGGGAGCTAGGAAGTTGATTAATCAGTGTCACAGACTACGTATTAACAACTTGTTTTTACTTATTAAACCCTTAACTAGAGATTGCTTTGTTTTGAGTTGGGTTACCACTGTCGGTGATTGTCAAAAAAGGTTTTAGCCCCATCTCAATTGTCGTCACCCTTACGAGCTCTCTATATATTCCTTTGGTAAAAAGATCAGCCAAGTTTTTACTCGACTTCACATATAATGGTAATGACTCCATCCTGTATCAACTATCTTACAAACTCATGTTTGAGACTTGTGTGTAAACTTGCCATTGTAAGTACTACTGTATGCTCTTGACAGAGTAGCCTTACTATCATAGTGAATAGTATTGGCAGTTTTGGATTAGGTCATAATTTAATATCCAACAATAAATATCTTCTTAATTGAGTGGGATACACAAGTTTGCTTCTTAGACGCCCACGAAATGGCACCCCCACCTAGAAAAAATACCCACCCCGAAGTAGATTTATTATCTCCTTGGCTATTGAGCCAATTAGCATCAGTATATCTTCTAAGTACAACCAGATAGCTATTATAGTATATTTCCAATCCCTTGGTTTTCTTGAGATAACCAATGACCCTTCCTATTGCTTTCTAGTGTTCTTCACTTGGATTACTTGTGCATCAACTCAATTTGCACACATCAAAAGCAATATCTGGTCTAGTACAATGCATTAGATACATTAGGGTACCAATAGAACTAGCATATTCAAGTTGTGCAACTTCTCTACTAGAGTTTTTGGATAATTTAACACTTGAGTCGAACAATGTGTTAAATTCCTTGAAAGCAAGATGTTTGAACTTTTGAAGCAACTTATCAACATAATGCTCTCAACACATTGCATAACCCTTATTGTGTTTTCTCACTTTTATACCTAAAATAGTATCAACTTCTCCAAGATCTTTCATCTTAAAGATTGAAGCCAGATGCTTCTTGGTTTCAAGTATTCCAAACATGCTTGTACCTATAATAAGCATGCCATCAACATACAAATACACAATTACACCATACTCTTTGGTGAACTTAGAGTAAATGCATTTATCAGCACTATTGTATCTAAAACCATGAGCTAAAATGCATGAATCAAATTTTTGATGCCACTGTTTAGGTGTTTGCTTCAAACCATTTGTCAATTTGCGCACTTTTCTTTCATTTTCAGGAAGAAAAAATCCTTTAGGTTGATCCATATACACCTCTTCATCTATATCACCATTCAAAAAAGCAGTTTTTACATTTATCTAATGAATATGTATGTGATAAATAGAAGCCAAAATCACGAGAGTTCTTATAGAAGTAATTCCAGCCACGGATGCTTATGCGTCAAAATAATTAATACATTCCTTTTGTCTAAAACCTTTAACCACCAATCTTGCTTTGAAAGTTTGTACTATATTTTTAGTATTATACTTTCGTCTAATTCCCATTTGCACTCAATAGATTTCGAAACCGGTGGTGAATCAACTAATCTCCAAATGCCATTAGATACAAGTGAATCCATCTCATCATTGATTTTTTTTTTCTTCAGAATGCAGCATCTTTGGAACTAATGGCCCTTGCAAAGGTTTTAGGGTCAGCCTCTATACTAAATGCCATAGGCATTTTGTATGTTACCTTTTCTCTATCTCTTTCTACTAAGAAAACAATAGACTAAGATGAGATATGGTCTTGATGTAAGCCCTTTTTTCCCTCACTCGTAGACTCATTCTAGACTTTTCGTTGAGAGTCCTATGTCTTTTGATATTGTTCGGTTGCTCTAATCTTAAATTAGGATTAGATTCAGAACTTTCAGTCCCTACATTCTCAAAATCTGCATGAAATTTTTGTTCAAAAAATTCCATATCACGAGATTCTACAATTGTGTTGGACTCTTTATCGAGAAGTCTATAGACTTTGCCAAGTTCGATATAACCAACAAAAATACTTTTCATTGCCCGAAAACCTTAGTCCTCTTAGGGTCTGGAACCCTATAATATGCCAAACACTTCCACACTTTCAGGTATGTCAAATTAGGCTTTCGCCCTTTCCACAACTCATATGGACAAAGATTAATTTCTCTGGAAATGATTCGATTATGTAAAGAACAAACAGTATGTAAAGCTTCACCCTAAGAAGCACAAACGCATCTACAATGGTGACGTGTTGGACATGATACTCTTTGGACGCTCTTTGGACACCTCTAAATTCGTATTGAATATTTTTTAAACGCGTCTTAATTAAGAAATTAAATTTATAATGCCATACATTTTTTCGAAACTTGGTGAACACTTCAACGACACTTCTTGAACTCTCCGAACACGTTTTATGCGATGAATTTCTTCATATTAATAATGTTTTGCATTCTTCAAAACGCTAAAATTTTGCACATTAAATATGTTTTGAAACATTTATAAGAAAAAATATGAAAACTTTTAAATTTTATTAATAATATATTGTATATTTTTAATTACCATTACATAAATTATTTAAATATTTGATATATAATAAATATATAAAAATGTAAAGTTTTAATGTGTCCCAGACATGTGTCTTGCATTTTTTGAAAATTGACATGACAGCGTGTCCGCGTCGTGTACGTTTCGTATCGTGTGTCCGTGTCCATGCTACTTAGGCTTCACTCAATAAATTCAAAGTTGTATTTGCATGCACAAGCATACAATTTACCATTTTTACAAGAATACGATTTTCCCTTTTGGCCAAACCATTTTGCTGTGGTGTATAAGGTGCAGATTTTTGATGTACAATATTATACAATTCATAGAAATTATCATACTCATAGGAAAAATATTTTGAGCCTTTGTCACTTAAAACTTTAATTTTTTTATTCAATTGATTTTCAACTTCATTTTTGTAAATTTGAAATTTGTTGAAAATTTTATCTTTTGATTTCATAAGATAAACAGAAGTATACTTAGAAAAATTGTGTATAAAAGTGACAAAATATCATTTTCCACCACGAGTTAAATTTTTAGTTAATTCACATACATTTGAATGCACCTATTCAAAAATTTTAAATTTCTTTTAACACCAGAAAACGATTTCTTTGCCATTTTAGAATTAGCACAAATTTCACATTTATTACAAACAGAATCATGATAATTTATTAAACCAAATCGTCTCATATCTTTTATCGATATGAAATTTAAATGTATTAATCTATTGTGCCATAAAGAAAGAGACTCAATTATATAAGTAGAAGTTGTGTCATTCTCACTGATACTTAATTTGAACATTCCGTTACAACCATATCCCTTTCCAACAAACATCCCATTCTTAGTTAATATTAACTTATTGAATTCAGAACAATCCGAAATCCTCTCTTACAAACGAGATCAATAGAAACTAAGCTCTTCCTCATATGAGGAACATGAAAAACATTCAAAAGAGTCAGCATCTTCCCAGATGTGAAGTTCAATTCTCCATTGCCTTTTCCAACAACCTTAGCACGATCATGGTTTCACATTTGCACCTCTTGGCCATCCAGCTTTTCATATATCTTGAACAGCGATCTGCCCTTACACATATGAATCGTGGCTCCAGAATCATATCACCATCTAGAAGAGGTGTCTGCCATATTGATTTCAGCTTTCATTGCCACAAGAGATTCTTCCACCATATTAGCAGATGATTTATGCTTTTTGAAGCGATACTCTTTTGTATGACGGCCCTTCTTGCTACAGTTGTTGCATTTGTCGTTCTTCTTATTGTTTTTCTTTCTTTTGTTGTTGGGGCAATTAGCATCAGTACCAGATTCAACACTGCGAACATTTAACTTGTATTAAATTTCTCCCTTCTTATCTCTAATGCATTGTTCCTCTTCAATACAAAGATGTATCTGAATCTGTTCAAGGAAGAAATCTTCTGCCTTATGCAAAAGCTTTTTCTTGTAATCTTTTTATGATGACGGCAATTTTGCTATAATTGCTCCAACTTGGAATGGTTTAGGATGACTAATGCACATAGCACTGATATTGTTAACAATTGTTTGCAAGTCATGAATTTGGTCTAAAATAGGTTTGCTATTAGTCATACGAAAATCTAAGTATTCTGCAATCAAAAACTTATTTGTATTTTGCTCTTGAACTTTATACTTGAATTCCAGTACGTTCTAGATTTCTGTAGCAGTATTTGATTTTTTATAAAAATCATATAGACGACTCGATAGAGCATTCAGTATGTGGCCACGATAAAGCAATGTATTGTGAGCATGTTTCAGCCTTGCTTTTTTGAAATTGTCAGTTCCAGATTCAAGAGGTTCTGGATTAACTTCAATGTTCGGATCCAGAATGTTGTATAGCTTCAAAGTTGTTAGAAGAAATACCATTTTGTGTTTCCAACGACTCATATTGCTTCCATCAAATTGATCAAGTTTGACGAGATCTTGATTCATCATCTTGATAATTGTCATGTTCTTCGCTGCCTCTATTCTTCAACAAATTATGTTCTAAAAATGTTGGGAAATTTTATAAACGAATGCTTTGAGGCGTATCTAAAGAAGACTTTCTTTAGAACGTAATTTGCCTCCACTACGTAGAGTCTGCTTAAGGGTTCTGGCAAATTTGTTCCCAGGATACAACAAAGCCTTCTTGATGAAGAACTGCAACCTAAGAAGCACATACACTCCTATGATGGTGGCGTGTCGAACACCCGTATTGGACACGACACTCTCTGGACACTCTTTGGATACTCTTAAATTCGTATTTAATATTTTTAAACGTTTCTTAATTAAAAAATTAAATTTATAATGCAATACACTTTTTTGAAACTTGACAAACACTTTGATGACACTTCTTGAACTCTCCGAACATGTTCTATGTGATGAATTTCTTTATAGTAACAATGTTTTGTATTCTTCAAAATGCAAATTATGCACATTAAATATATTTTGGAACATTTATAAGAAAAAATATTAAATTTTTTAATTTTATTAGTAATTATTGTATATTTTTAATTACTATTTAATAAATTATTTATATATTTAACATATAATAAATATATAAAAATATAAAATTTTAACGTGTCCCAGAAGTGTCATGTTCTGCATTTTTTTAAAATTGATGTGTCAGCGTGTCCGTGCCCATGCTACTTAGACTGCAACCAGCAAAATTGAAGAACTTCCACGAAATCCTTATTAACAGAAGTAATTATTTAATCGAGAGAGAAATTTTGTGTTGGTTTTAAAACATAAAATAGGTTTGATTTTATAGACACAAAAGTGTCTTTTCAAAACAACATAAACCTTTGTCAAAAAAACCTTTTCAAAATACAGTTATTAAAATTGACACCTTTTGGTGAAAAGGCACCTTTTGGGTTAAACCTGTTCATTTATCAAAATTAATCCGTTTTAATCAGTTTAAATTAAATCGCTGATCAGATGATCCAAAATAAAAAGATTGAATGGTCTTTGATAAGCCATGTGATGCGTGCAAAGGTGTGCGCAAAAAATTGCGCGGGGTGCGGTGCGCTATTATGGACTAGCCCACACCATGATCTTACACGACACCATAGGCTAACATTCCAAACTTGAGCAAAAAAGTTTAAATGTTTCCATATATAAACCCAATAGAGAAGCCACATCCCAATCAACGTGGGACAAAAAACCAAAGCTTTTATACAATAAAATTGAGAGCTTGGCTCAACAATATGCAATTTGCAATGTATAGAATTTGGATTTGTTTCTTCATTCAATAAAAATAGAACTTATGAGTTGAAGGAGAAGTTGAGCTCCGAGAGAGTACTGAAATGAGAAATAGTTCAGCCTACTGATCAGACTGTCAAGTTTCAGCACTATAATTAGGAAATTATCTCTTTCCTTGATGTCAGGGTTGTGTTATAATTCTTTATAGTCTGATTTATAACCTAGAACTCACAGTTTTCCATGCTTAGCTCACAAATAGGATGGAGTCGATTAATGTATTTCTGTGTTATCTCATGTTTCTCTATTCTAATTATTTGCGGCCTTTAATGTAAAGGGGAGAACCTATCGGGTGTATATTACTGATTGTAGCTTGAATTTTGTGATAGTCAAGGGAATATAATTTGATTGCTGTTTTCTTCTTTTGTCGCAGCTCTTTCTGAAATTCATAGATACTGAAGAGTTTCAAAGGCAAGTTGTCATTCTATAGTGTCTTTTCATTGGCAGCCTGATTTGTGATTACCGTTGGCTATTCTGTGATTAAAAATGGTAATTAATCCTTTCATTTTTTCCATATTGCAGGCTTCGCGATCTTAAACAACTTGGTGAGATCATGGTCTCATGCCATTGTTATCAGAAATAGATATCAGATTACTCATGTGAATGTTTTTTGATCACTGTGTGTTCGTTTTATTAGTAGGGAATTTTGTTGCAATTTTGAATTTAGTTTGGTGTTTTGCAGCTCTCAGTTGAATAGATGAAGAGCCAAATTGATATGAGTTACTACCCAAAAATAATGTAATAGAGATGGTTCAATCTACAATAACGGAACTGGTGATTCTAAATCACCACAAAAAGTGCTGAGTACACCCACCACACGCGTTAAAGTACTTGTACACGATACATAACTACTAGTACATATGAAGAAACTTTGGTGCATACAGCAATTATGTGTGTGCATTTAGAATCTCCCATATGGAACACATAATCTGGGTCTGTTCTGAAACATGCACGAGGAGATGGTGGATAAAGAATTATTATTGTCAGTATGATGGAGATACAAAGAAATATCTTTACTTTTAGTTTATGAACTATGTTCTCATGGAGTTTGTCGCGTTTGTGAAGTTTAGCATCTTAACATTGAAATAAACCTAAGTGAAAGAACTAAATATACTAATCAGTGTCTGTCTGTATGTGAGCATTAGGGTGTCTAAGTTGATTATTAGTTTCATTATGTATAGAAGGAATATGATACAGTAGTTTATATAGAGAAGGAATGTACTTATCCCTGAAAGTGAAAGAACTAACTATGCTAATCCTTGTCCGTTGCGTCTATGTTGATTATTAGTTTCATTATGTATCGTAGGAATATGATACAAGAGTTTATATAGTTATTGAATGTACTTATCCCTGATAGAAAAACTGAGTTTTTTTGGGTCTTGAATGGTAAGATGTTTGAAAAATCTGGACTGTAAAAGTTTTCTTTTAAAAGAAAATTATTGCTGGCGACCTTATAGATCACATATGGATTTTCTACAATGGAAACACCAAAAAGCATGTTCTTGTACATTCATAGTTTTATTCCTGAAAAGAGTCTAGTGCTTTTGAAGCACCTTATGTCTTCCTCCACCTTATGTTTTCCTTGCCAAGCTGTTACGCCAATCATAGTTATGGTTGCAAATCCATGTTGGGCTTGAATGGTTGTCCTTGTAAAAGGATGTTTTGAATTTACGCCTTATGGTGTATTTCTGAAGGTACCAAGTCAGTCTTTACCCAAGTGAAAGGTTAAAGATTAGGAAAGAACATATTCAAAATCAGAACCTACTGTTGACATGAGCTTTTCTCCCGCAACTTCTTGGAGAAAAGGATATGCTTTTTGATTGATACTGAAGTACTTAGAAGACAGCATAGTTAAGTTTTTTGGAAAATGACCAAGCCATGGGCATGTCTTAAGATACAACATCATTTAGACTTGTCTACTACTCATAAACAATTGATACAATATTCCCCTGAACATTGATTCTAAGATCAACTTATTTTATAGGTTGTTGCTTTCTTCTCAGATCCTGTGGCTTTCATCAGCGTTTTCTACCATTCTTTTTGCTTTTACCAGTGAACTTCTGCTTAAGGTTCCAGAAATGAAACATGCTTATGACAATATTTCCTTTATTACTTGTACATTGAGATGGTACCAAGGTTTTGGTACTGAGGGTGACATGAGTGCATTTACCAGTGAATTTTTGCTTATGGTTCTAGAAATGAACATGCTTATGAAAATATTTCCTTTATTAGATGTAGACTGACATAGTACCAAGGTTTTGGTACAGGGGTGACATGAGTGCATTCTAGGTGTGAACTACCCAAAAGTCAAAAGGTCATCATTTGTTGAAATTCTGGGCCAGTGTTCAATGTACTTTTGAATCTAGCTTTTGTCTATATTTTCAGGGATGACGCACATGGTTTATCCTGGGGCTGTGCATTCTAGGTTTGAGCATTCTCTTGGAGTGTATTGGCTTGCTGGTGAGGCTGTTCACAAACTTAAAGCTCATCAAGTATGGAATGAGTATGTTCTGATCATTTAAATTCCAGAACTGAAATTTGTGGGGATTTTTTACATACACGCATGCCATTCTTGCAGGGGTTGGAGCTTGGTATTGATCAATTTGATGTACAAACAGTGAAACTTGCAGGTAACTAATATTATTTGCCACACGCTGCCTTGTTTTTTCGGTTTCTGATGTTTTGTGACTTGTAACATTATTTAAAATCATTTTAAAGGACATGTTTTTGAAGAACATTTGAAATTGGCCATGGGCCTTTCAGTCACTTGTTTCCGGTCATTGCTTCTATTTCAGGATTGTTGCATGATATAGGCCATGGGCCTTTCAGTCACTTGTTTGAACGTGAGTTTCTTCCTCAGGTTCTCAAGGGTTCTAAATGGTAAATTTAACGTCTGTTATTAGAATGCATTATTTCTCTTTATAGTAATACGAGTGCATTACTGCATTTCAAATTGATGGGATTATAGATTAAGGTCATTGAGGGAATGAATTCTGTAAATTTCTTAAGATTTTATTGTTGAAAGATTGAAAAAACATGGTATGGCTTAAATAACATGTTCTCATACTGCTGCTTGTAACAAATGATACTTGGAGGAACTTCTCACTTCTTAGACTCACAGGTAGGTTGTGCCTGACCAGCTGCCATCCCATGGTTTTGGCAACATTTGCTTGAGTTATACTCAATTTGATATCCAATCCAAGCTTCCTTGACCCAAGCTTAGCTTTTGTTCAGTTTCATTAGCTCAAACTTCTATAGCCTGGATGAAGTCAACATGCTCTGTTATTATACATTTCCCTATCTCCACTGAATTATAAAACAATGGAACTGGCGCATTAGTAGACTGTAGTACTCTATGGAAGGCTCACTATCTGGATTAGTTTCACTTCCCCAACTTGATTTAAGAAAACGATGAATCATATATATTTGCCTTAAAAAGAGTAGTAATAGGATTTGGATAGTTCAACTTGTGAAATTGTTTCCCCCATGATCTCAAAGACAAATCATGGTTTGATGATGTGGAATTTGACAACTAGACGTACTTTAGCTGCAATGAATTTCTGAGATCTCATTCAGCCAAGGAACTCGTGAAATCTCTTGGAGAATTTAATCGTGAATCTCCAACAAATTTGCATTTTTGCTAATGTAGTTATTTTATTGTTTTCATTGCTTCTTGTTCTCCTATCAAATGACTCCGTGTATGAAAGGTTATATGCTAATTCAGAGGTTGATTCCTTGGAAACACAAGGAGGGTTGATTACAAAGTCGTATAAAAACGTGTTTCTACTTGGTGGGTTCATGTTCTATTTTGGCTTTTGTTTCCTTTTCTTTTGCTTGGTGGAAATCTCTTTTGCTTTTGGATCACTTTCAAAAATTCTTTGTATTATTCATTTCAGTTATTGTTTATGTTATCTTTCATCTTAAATCTTGTTCATTCCAGGTCTCATGAGCAAATGTCAGTGAAGCTGATTGACCATATTGTTGATAAGCACCACATTGAAATTGACTCTGGGACCATTAAAAGAGTCAAGGTAAGTTCCTAAAGTTAAGGTTCATCTGTTGCCCAATATCTACTAGCTCTTGATATGGTCTTTATCAGTTCTCCAAACTAATATTCATGTGCCAAATTTGTATGAAGTCCTGCTGGTAATTTAAACCATCTCCTACTTTTGACTCGTACGGCTACTCTTTCATTCCCACTTCTTGATCGATCCAACCATGGCATAGCTTTTTCTCTACTTGGTTTGTTTACGTCATTGGTTCCTAGATGATTATCGAAGTTTGTTTGCCATGCCTTTTACAGATTATATTACATTAGCAGGCTACTTTACAAAATACACTGTCAAAAATAGCCCAGGAAAATTGATGTCTCTTGATGTTGAAGCAGTTAATGATCTATTGGACTTGAGTTTAGTATATTTACTGGTGAGAGTTTGTGGCGGGCAAAGCCCACGATTATAATACTTTGTTTTGTCGTTGTAAATGTGAGGTAAAAAATTGAGTTTAGTTGCTGTGAATGTGAGGTGGAAAATTTAGTAAGATGAAAGCTAGATTTTCTCAATTGATTAATAAATATTATTGTTAAAAATTATTTTAATTTTTAAAAATTTATATGTGAAATAGCAGTGTTGCTGTATGTTTGGTTGATAATTTGTAGGAAGAAAGTATAAACAGTAATTAATATAGGAAAAAAAGTGATAAGAACAAAAGAACTCATTACATTCGTAATCAATATTATGTTTGTAAGGATTGTTTATTTTTCAACTCTTTTAGTTTTTGTGTTTCTTAGATTTTCTTTTTCATTATAAAATGATAAAACCAAGAAAGTATTTACAAAAAAATGTTAAACATA
This sequence comes from Heliamphora pulchella, assembly GCA_032270985.1. Lineage (NCBI taxonomy): Eukaryota > Viridiplantae > Streptophyta > Magnoliopsida > Ericales > Sarraceniaceae > Heliamphora > Heliamphora pulchella. Next base: position 2,742,038 of record JAULJZ010000023.1, read on the forward strand.
CAATCTAAAAAATGCTCAACATATCAATATTGCCACCAAATGCACTAAAAAATGCTCAAATTTCTGAATTAAACAAATCAACATATAAACTTTGCATCCAAATGTGCTTTGTGGCACCAAATTCACCTGGGGTGACCAAAGTTTCCAATCAGACATATTGGCAGATTAATGCCCACCACCGGATGCGTTTTGAAACACCAAATTACACCAAAAAGTACCAAATTTTAAAAATTGAACAAAATATGGACAAATGCATATATCACATCCAAACCAAATGTGAATCGGGTAAAGCGGCTACTCAAATTACCAAATTTTGTCAAGTTTAAGCCATATTGAAATTTAATCCAAATGACACATCTTGTCATCCAAACTGTCAGCATATCCGCCACCAACAAATGTAATTGGATAACCGACACAAAATTCATCTATTGACAAATTTCATCTGAAGACAAATTTCATCTGAGAACAAACTCCACTGAAAATCAAACTTCTCATGATGAACAAAATAGATTCCTCAAGACGAACAAAACAGATTGTATCCGCTACAAAGCCCTCAAACCTTGGACTTCTTCAGAAGATTCAAATAGACAACCCTTCGAATTTAAAAAAAATAGCCAGTTTTAATCCAACAAACAAAACCCTCAACAAACTCGACCATCAAAGTTTTTCAAACTCCACCACAATAAAAATATACAACACTTGATAAACGACTAAAACAACTGCTTTTATGCTTTGATAAGACAGAACAAAATTTTAAAAGCTAAACTGGTCAAATCTGATATCACAGTTGAATCTGTAATGACAAAAATGGTAGGAACCACTCTAAACCAATCAAAATATACAACAAAAATATTATACTGACCAGAAAAGCAAATTCAAAGTTGGACCAATTTGAATCAGTCTAGAGTGGATTGGAACGTGGTGCCGAGTGAGGATATGAGCGAGTCAGGCACAGAATGTGTGATTGCTGCGAGTGGCGTTGTCTTCCTGAATCAATAGATATTCTTCATTAATAATGAACTAAGGGCGCGTTTGGCATACTATAAATACTTGCAGAGACTTAATTGGAGCGTGAGTGCGTGTCGAAACTCCGTAATATATCCATTTATTACGAAGTTTAATTTTTATGGGTTTATCTAAAGCTCATCTCGATGATCCATACCATTTATGTCATGACCCATTTTTCAGAACGACGTCTGTGATCGGCCAGTGAGTTAAAAACCCACCCGAGGCCTCTTTCTTTCTTTATTTTTCATTCCTTATTTTGAATTTTGCCAATTGAGTTTTTTTTTTGCCAAACAGTTTCATTCTAGTCATTCCAAATTTAAAACAAAAGTTCATCATTCATTGAAAAAGAA
>JAULJZ010000023.1:2743495-2766432 GCA_032270985.1 Heliamphora pulchella
TGGTCGTGTGGGTTGTCCCGTGAGTGGATGTCGATTTTGACGGGTGGTGTCGTGATGTGATTTTATATAGTTATGTGTAACGTGGTTTATACTTTAAAACCTAGAATTTTATATGCATGTGACGTAGTTTGTGGAACGTCGTGTTGATAATGGTTATATGCTTTAAATCCTGGTTAAGGTTTGCATATGTGTATGAAATGGTTTAGAAGGATCTGTGATCTAGTAGATGTAAATCCTGGTTGATGATGCACATGTGCGTGTGTCGGTGTATGAGGTAGGCTGCGAAAGCCGGTGTATGAGGTAGGCTGCGAAAGCTGGTGTGTGTATTCGGGGGCTGCGGTCCGACAATGAAAGTCCGTGAAGATATGTGTTGCATGGGTTGCGTGCGTGGTGTGGGTGTGTGTGTGCGATATCTGACAGATTGAAACGAGATCCTGATGAGGCACGGGTGTGGTTGTGTGTGTGCAATATCTGACGAATTGAAACGAGATCCTAATGAGGCTCGGGTGTGGGTGTGTGTGTACGATATTTGACGGATTGAAACGAGATCCTGACGAGGCACGGGAGTGGGTGTGTGTGCGATATTTGAAGGCTGAAACGAGGTCCTGAAGAGGCACGTGTTCATGGATTGCATGTACTGCATATTAGGATGGATAAACCAATTTTCTTAAAATTGTATTATCGGCCTACGATAGTCAAAATACTGTATTAACAGCCTGCGGGAGTCGTAATACTGAAATCGTTTTTAAGGCTCTGATGAGTCGAAAAATGGTTTTTATCCTCGCTTTCCCTTGCATGTGAAAATGGTTTTCTGGCTCTGATGAGTCGTGATCTAAAATGATTTTTAAATTGTTTTATTGGCTTGAAAGAGAGTCGAAAATTGCATTTCGTTTATCGAGCATATTTAGCTTATATCGCATGTGTTATTTAGGATCTACTGAACTTTGGCTCACAGTGTGGGATTTTATTTTTCTTCAGGTACCGGTCACGCTGGTTGATCTTCAGGTGCCAGAGGAGGTGGAAGAGCTGTAGTCTTTCCTTTTTGTTCTTTTGTTACATGTATCCTTATAACATGTTTTCGGGCGTTGGAGCTGTGTAATGTTGCCGTTTGGCGTTTATATACATTGTATGAATCGTTTAAATTGAAAATATATTCTCGGGTTGGGTATCATGTATGGTTGTTTATGAGTATTTTACGTGGCCCGGAGTTTAGGGTGTGACAGTTATTGAGGGGGAACTAAGAATGTGACTTAATCCAAGGATGAATTGAATAATATTGTGAACTTTATCGTAAGGTAGTTGAATTATGATTAAGAGGTTGAGTTTATAATTTGATTTTTGAAAATTGGAATGTTTATTAAACACATAGTTAACGAGTGGTTTATTGGTCGGTATATTGTGAGATGGTTTGAACCAAAACACTTGAATCATTACTTGGACCTAGAAATGTGATCCAATATGAATAAATAATAAATATTACAAGTATGTTAGAGTTGTGTCTAACCTATATGCGACTGTATGGTAATTCTAATGATGAAGAAATGTTGGAAGTTTGGGTATAAGCCTAATATGATAAACCAAGGATAATGATTAGACTCAGTTTAAAGAGAGAGAACTAAATAGTTAAAGTGACTTTGTTTTATGAAAATTGGACAAAGGGTTGGAATATGGTTGAACTATAAAATTGGTAAGTTAACCAAATGGTTTTATGGTAAATTGGAGTCTAACTTACAATGTGAGAAATTTTTACATGTATTGAATTGTAACCTAATTTCATAAAATCTACCTCTTAATAGTTTGAATGGAAAACTTAGTATAAATCTAATAAATTACAAATGATTGCATATTGAATAAGGTCATACGGTAAAATTCTAGCAATTATTAACATGGTATTAGTTGGGTTAATTTTTGAAACCTTAATCTCTTGATACTTGAGTTATGGAGATAATCTTAGTTTATAAAAAGAGTGTTTGAAGTTATGAGACAAGAATAATATGAAATACAACGGGGTTATTATGTATGGTTGAGAACTTATAATTGGTTAGTTTGCATTAAAAAAGTAAAATTTTGAAAATTTTGAATATTTTAATTCATTCATAACTCATATGATGAAATTTGTTATATTTAATTAAGAGTTGGGCTTGTGATCATTTTATGACAAGAAAGATATATAATGAATATATATAGATTGAGTTTATAAATAGTATGGGACTTTATGGTTTGAAATTTGAAAAAGGGGAAAGCTAGTACTAAAATTGTTTGAGTAATTTGGATAACTATTGATGAAGGTTAAAGTATTAATATGAAGAATTAATGAGATATACCTTTAAAACGAGATTTGTGGATAACGAGATAAACCTAATGAGAAATGGTTATGGTTGAAAATTTATGATTTTGAAACATGATTTGGAACTTGTGATATTGAAATAAAAAGATACCATGAAGGTAATTTGAGAAATGTATGGTTTTGAGAATAAGTTGGGGAGATGGACTCCCGGTGATTAATGAATAATGATAATTAATTAAATATTAAACCGAGAATGATTGATGTGGATGTGATTAAGTTAGGCTTGACTAGTTCTGCGGTGAAAGACCGAAAACTTGCACAAGCTGGGTACCGTATTTTCTCAGGTTAGCCCCCGTAAAATGATTTGGGTACCGTGTTCCCTCGGTTGAGATCCGTAAAACGGGTATTGTCGCGGTGAGTTATAGAACTATCTATTACCCCAATGGTTTTGCGTATCCTATTAGGAAAATAGGAAGAGATTTCTATAAACTGCACCCGACGCAGATATCTGATGATTGTTGTGGTGAGTTTGTGGCATCCGACAATTAAAAATACTAATACTAATAATAAAATAATCATGATAATAATAATAAATTATTAAAAGTAATTAATATATTATAAGATTTTCAATAGAACCTTATAATTAATTTTAAGATCTAAGTTTAAGAATTTACACCTAATAAAATTTCAAATAATTAAGAGTTGAGATAAAAATGTATTGTATGGTTAGAGAAGTTTTCTGCAAATTCTAACTTTATGATAAAGCCTAAAATAACATTAAAAGACTATTTTAAATTTTTGAGAATTTTCTAAACCTAAATTTTTATAATTATTAAAATGTTAGTAATTGATAAATCGCGATAAGAAAATATTAAATAGATAGAATATCCTAGTGGTGATTCTAACTACACGATAATTTATAAAAATATATTAAAAGCTTATACCTAAATTCTCAAATTTTTCTGAATTAAAAATTTTACATCAAAAAATTTTATAAAATATATTTTGACAGAATAATTGAACCACGTGCGTTAAACAGCTGTTTACAGCTGTCCCTCCCTCCGCCTATATATAACGCTAGTTGCTCGCAAGGCTAAGCATATCTCAACAAAAGCTTTATATATATAATATGTATAAGCATCTCACAGACGCTAGTTGCTCACGCAAGGCGTCAATCGTAACTATAATTTTTCTCGATTTTGAGGCATCAACTGTAACCATAATTTTGATATTTTTTTTATAAATTTGGGTTAAATAATTTTTCGTATTCTCATCTGAACATACCAAGATTTTTGCAGAATACAACACATGTGGTTTGGTTAAATGGGTTTATTCAAATCGATTGCTATGAGGACATATTTAGGGTCCTGTGCGGTACAAGAGATTTTGGTTTGTAGTTTAAGGGGTTACTGGTAGATTTTTTTTGGGTATGTTCACGCAGTTTCCTATTTTTCATGAAAATTCAAACTCTTAATGATTTTGTTACTTACCAATATTCTGAATATAAGATCTTAGGATGGAACAAGAATGACTCATAGGTTGTAGAATATACATGAGAATCAAAAAAATTCATAACCAAATCGAGTTATCAAAACTAGTTTCAAGAAAGAAATATAAAAAAGTGGGTAGCCAACTAGATAGTTGTCCTGAAATTACGTTGGCCATACGTATTTCAGTACAAACATCCAAGTTTACTCCCCTGATCAGGATTGCAAGAGTATCGAAAGATTCGCCAAATTACAAAAAAAAAATGGTCATCAAAGTTACGGAAATACAAATGGTAAGATTAAAAAAGACTATCGTCATTTCGAAAGGAATTGGAATGAACGACCACATATTACTGTTGTTGGTGGAATCCATGACTGCCGTTTATAAGGTCTGTGGTCAAAATGACAATTTTTGTCAAATGACTTTGTATTTTGTACAAGAGATTTAGAATTTTCTAATATGATGGAATTAGTGTATTAAAAAAAAAATTTCTCCAAACTTTCCATTACAATCCTAAAAATTTCATCCTTGAATTTCATAATTCAAATTTTTAAGTAGTTAATACTTCCATTGCACACCGAATGTCATAATTCAAATATTTAAATAATTAATACTTCTATTGTGCATTCTACTTATAATGTGAATAACTAAAGTATTTTCTTTCACTTTGTGACTCTAAAATCCTAATCATAGCATGCCTATAATTTAACCATAATAAACTCATCTCACAACATAATATCTTACGAAGACTTAAAATAGCAGATGCATAAGTCATTAAACTTGCAATCGTACTTCTTAATTTGCCGTAAAGCTTACCTCTCTATACACCTCAAATGCTTACCTCTTTATGCATAATTTCACTTTCAATCGGCTTACCTCTCTATACACCTCGAATGCTTACCTTTCTATATACCTTAAATGCATAATTACACTTTCAATCAATCATATATGCCTTATATCACCACTTGATAAGAACTATTTGCTTTATTTCATCTATTTGCTTCTCAATATACAAATACTTCAAATTACTTAATATTATCAGGAAAAATCTAATCACCACAAGGATCTATATATTAGTTTTCAAACGATTTCCAAACTATCTCACAAAAGACCATTTGTCTTTTACTGCTATCAAATCAAACTACACTAAAATTCACCAACATAAATCTTCTCTCACCATTAACTAACATATTTTGACATCAACAAAATAAAATCACCAAGTCTATATCATTTCTCAACCAATATTCTTATGATTCAACTTTACTTAAAAGTCGTACCAAAAACCTCAATCAAACAGATGATTCACAAATCTAATATGTTTCAATAAAAACCTCAACCAAATGACATTTAAAATTCTATGAGTAGATCAAAGAGTGCAACTGATCAAAACATAAACAACGTCCAAACATTTTCTACAGGTACTTAAGGTATCACCACAATATCTTTACACTTAATCTGATCAAAATATCCAATTATCTCTACGATCACCGATAAGAACTTATAAAGTCAAATGTCACATCTTAACACTTTTATCTCTCTTCTCCAACTTAAACTTTTTTTAATCACCCATCAGCCATTACTCTATCTTTTTAGTCATCCATCAGCCATTACTCCCACTAAAACATATGTGCCACAAGACATATATTCGTTAATCTAGAATGTAGTTGCATCTTTTGAATTTTTTATAGAATTCTTAACAGAATTGGATCCAGATATTGAGATTCACAGGATGTGATTTATTGAAAGCGAAATGAGGGACAATGGAATTACCTGAGTTCGTCTCTAAATTGTTGATGCATTCAGGGGTTCGCCTGAGTTTTCATATTCTCCCAATACTTGAGTTATCATATTATACATGTTCCTGCTATGACAAGTATCACAACTTCTTACAAAATATAATTTTAGAAGGTAGACATATACTTATCTGTAACGGTACGACAGGTGTAATGATACGATAGTACCTTCTAAGTATATCTATGTGATCTATGGAACCATGTCTTAAGAGATTGCTACTAGTCTATCCAACTAAAGACACATCGAGAACATAATGTGAAGTGTCCTAAGCTCTGGATTTTCAAACTTTGCTATGGGGAATTTTGAAAACATTTGCACTGGATTTAAAAAAAAAAAAAAACCAACCTAGCTCTGATACCACTTCTGTCACGACCCATTTCTCATAACGGCGTTCGTGACCGGCCAGTGAGTTAAAAACCCACACGAGACCTCTTTCTTTCTTTATTTTTCATACAATCTCATTCTAATTATTCCAATTTTGAAACAAAAATAAATCATTCATTGAAAAGGAATCACTTTCCTTAAACATTCCCAGCGATCTTATTTCAAAATTCTCCAGAGCTTACTAACTGTGTGTTCAACGTTATTTTTTAAACAATATGACGAGATACAGGATTTAAAATACAAGAATTACAGAACTTGAAATAAAACTATGAATAAATTAAACTGTCTTTTCCCTGCTACCGGTTCCTCCATGCATGCAAGTATTACCTGAAATTATTCAACATCCATTAGCAAAGCTAGTGTGAGTGCATAGAAATCTGAGTTATTATTCGCTTTCCATTTTTAGAATGATGTTCGAATAAACAGTTCTACCAGCAATCCGGGGAGCAATCCCGCAGTGGAAAATGATCATTTCCTAGTCACCTGGCCGTGACCTGCCGCCCTTATTACATCACCTCGCTGGTATACTTTATTGTCCCCTAGCAGCTGGAATGCCGTTTATACTATCATTCTTATCTTTATACCATCACATTTTCATAATCATTTTCAATAATAATTGTGGTGCACCTTAAAATCATTATAAAGCGATAATCGAAAACTCAATTAACTCAAATATCAGAAGACTCACTTGACTTTCGTGTGTAATGTCAGTAAATTTTCAATCTGAACACAACAAAATACTAGTTTTAGTATGATTTCCAAAGTAACAATTAGCTAAATTCTTTATATTTTTTAAACTCCTAAAATCTTAAAACTTTTATAAAATATTTATTTTCATTATATTCCTTTTAATCATATAACATGCAATTTACCTTAATTTGAACAAAGTATGGAAAACTTTATTTTATTCAATTTCTGACTTAACTTCAAACAAAGTCTTTTAACCCATGTTAAAATACCTATTTTAGTAAAAATAATTTAAAGAAGATGGTATAAAACTATAAAAGAAAATAAAAATTCTTTTAAGTCTAAAAATTCTTGTTATTTTAATTTCTTAAATTTTTTTCTATTTTTTTAAAAGTTTCTGTTAGAAAAATTAAATTTCTTTTAAAATCAGTTTAGTTTTAGCTTTTTAATTTTAAACCAAAAAGCTTAAGATTTATAAGCATCCAAACAATACCCAAACAGTAAACATGAAAAAAAACACACACACAACAAACAACTAATTCTCCAACAGTAAACACACACACAGGTCTTGAGAAAGAGAAACACACACACACACACACACACACACACACACACACGGTAATAACACGCACACAGCGCATGCATACATTATACATATATACATTATGGAGATAGAGAATACATATGAGAGAGAGAGAAGAGAGATCAGAGAGAGACGGAGAGAGAGATGACAGAGAGAGAGCAAAGAAAGAGACGGAGAGAAAGACCGACGGTGGCCCGACGGTGAATGGCGGTGAGGTGATGTGGCGTTGTCGGCGTTAATGGCGGCGGTGGTGCCGGCGGTGAGTGGAGGGGGCTGCGCCTTCTCTGTGAAGCCTTTGGGAGGAAGAAGCTTTTAGCTTATGTTGAGTTATATATATATATATATATATATATAAGTTTTTCAAGGTTTTTCTTTTGTTTTCAGTTCACTCCGCTTGTGCGCGCATCTATGTATATATAGGCGTCGTTGTCCACAGCTGGTTTTTTTTTCCGCACGTGGTACATTTAATGTGTACATAGATACTTCGTAAAATTTTTGATGTAAAATTTTTAATTCAGAAAAATCTAAAAATTTAGGTATAGACTTTTAATGTATTTTCATGAATTATCGTATAATTAGATTTATTACTAGGGTTTTATATCTATTTAATATTTTCTTATCGCTGTTTAACGATTTCTAGTATTTTTAATAACTGTAAAAATTCAAAATTAGAAAATTCTCAAAAATTCAAAATAGTCTTTTAATGTTATTTTATGATTTATCATGAAATTAAAATTTGCAGAAAAATTTTCTAACTATACAATACATTTTTTCTCTCCACTCTTGATTATTTAAAATTTTATTAGATGTAAATTCTTGAACTTAGATATTAGAATTAATTCTAAAGTTTTGTTAGAAATTCTATTTAAGGTCTTATAATAAATTGATTACTTTTAATAATTTATTATTATTAAGATTATTATTGTTATTATTATTATTTTTCCTATTATTATTATTATTATTTTTAAAGGTCGTGTGTCACAATTTATCTTGTGGAGCACATTGAAAAGATCATCTATATAAAAAATTAGATTGATTGGATTTATGCAGATATAAGGTCTTATAATATTTCTTTTAATGGTGCTAGATAATTACTTATATTTGTTAGAGTAGTTTTGTAATTGTTTTGGTGTTTTTTATGTAAATATCGGTGTGTTGTAGAAGTTGTTTTAAGCCTAATTATTTTTTTTTAATAATACTTCTCTGTCTTTTTCCCTTCTTCCTTTTCTCTTTTAATCCTAAATCATTACTTTACGATTAACTTGGTACCATAGCATTCCGATTCAACTCTAGAACACGCTAGGAACATTTAAGACTTTATTCAAGGTAAACGAGAAGGGCTGACGTCAGCCTTCGTACGATGTTGTCATCATGACTTCATCATCTATACGGACCAATGTCACCGTCGGTTACTCTGATCGATTCGTCGGGACTCTGAGATTTATGGTGATTTTTGTGAAACTTTTTAAGCTATCTGATGGGTCTTTTAATTTATTAAATATTTTTTGAATTTTCGGAATCTTAGATCGCGATTTGGTTGTAGGAGCCTCCGATCTAGTTTTCGGATGTTGAGATCTCTTCTATGGGTATCGAAATCACCTTTGGAGGTCTCTTTGGGCATCAATTGTTGATTCAAATACCATTAGAGATGATTTGAGCTTCGACAGAGTCTACGCCTAGGGTTTCTGTCGCCGACCTCTTTGTTTTTTGCCTCAGATTGTGTGTTATTTGTTCGGCGACTTGCTGTGGGTCTTCTTCCTTGTTATTCAAAGTTTTTCATTGCTTTAGATCGAATTTATGCTTGGTTTGGTCGGCTCCTATGGTTTATGCCCCTCCCCGGTGCGACTTCTTCTTTTCTGGTTTGTTCTGGTGTCCTTTTGTTTTTTTTTTGGGTTCTTGCTCCAAGATCGTCTCTTTGGTGCCTTGCTACTTTGGTTTTGTTCTTCTTTGGTTTATTCTTTCGATCTATATCACATTGGGTTATTGGTTCTTGTTTGGTGTTGTCTTGGAGTACTCTGGTGTGGCTGAAGCTGACTCCATCAATCTTAAGGATAATAACTTGCCGAAATGTGTGACCTCTAAATGGCTGAATGGTCTTAACTATTTAGCCTGGGTGCGTGCATTTAAAGTTTTTCTCAAAGGCAAGCAACGGTTAACATACATCATAGATCCTCTTCCAACCAACGGTGATCCCAATTTCTCTACTTGGGATATTGTAGATTCTATTATAATGGGTTGATTGTGGCATAGTTTGGAACTTTTATATTGTTACAACAGTGTAGTTTTGTGATACTTCCAAACAGATTTGGGATTCTTTTGCTGATTCTTTTTCAAACGAAAATAATGTTTCACGAGTTTATGAATTATGTGTGCAGATCTTCACACTCAAGCAGTTTGGAAAGCCCCTATCTGAGTCTACAGTCAACTTAAGAGTTTGTGAGATCAATTGTTACAACAACGCCCCTTCACTATTGGTGTACAACAACAAAAGCGTCATTGGGAGGATTTCATGATCGCCTCTTTATTCTTTGGGTTGGATCTTGATCTTCGTGGGTTTAAGGATCAGATCTTTGCTAGTGAGACCTTGCCCACTGCAGCTAATGCCTATTCTCGCTTATTGTGTTCCTCCTTGGGTTAATCACATTTGGCCCTTCTTTTATTTTAGAATCATCTGCATTAGTTACCAACTATGGCGGTCGTGGTGATTTTTGGGGTCATAGTCGTGGTGGTCGTAGGGGTCGAGACTCTCGTGGTGTATTTCACAGTGGTTGTCGTGGTAGGTCTTGCGGTGATAAGAAATGTGATTTCTGTAATGCTACTAATCATACTAAGCCTTATTGTTGGGCTAAATATGGTAAACCAGATTACGTTCATCAGGTCATTGATAGCTGTTCTTAGGCCTCGTCTCAGCCGTCTTATGAGCCTTCTAGCTAGGTGTCTCCTTTTACATCTAATGATGCCGTTATTGTTACACTTAGCAAGTTCGTTCAGACATTGCACATTGTCTTGCCTTCATCTTCTATTACCACGTTAGCAAATTCAGGTAATACTATTTGTGCTGTCATTACACCTCCATCTTGGGTTTTCGATTCTTGTGCCAACTCTCGTATGTCTAGTAATCTCTCATTTTTCTCTAATTTGACTTCTATTAAGCATCACATTGTTTTAGCGAATGGTTTGTCTTGACCTGTCCATGATCAAGGTGTTCTCCATTCGTCTCCTTCTTTCAACTTGCTTTCCAGGCTATATGTTTCTCATTTTTCCTTTAATTTGCTTTCTATCAGTCAATTAACTGAAGTTTTACATTGCTTAGTAACCTTTTTTCCTTCTTCCTGATGTCTTTTAGGACTTCAAGACCAAGAAGATTGGTTTGGGACATGAGAAGAATGGGCTCTTATCTTGATGCTGCTCTTAGTTCTGTTTCTCGTACTCTATCTGCCTTGAGTGCAATGGTTTCTCCTCTTTAGTGGTACTTTCGTTTAGGCCATCCGTTTGTGGCTAAATTTGGTCATTCCTAGTTTGAGTAATGTGTCTGTTTTGATTGTGAAGCTTATCAGTTAGGCAAACATCACCGTAGTTTTTTTCATCGTAGTAGTACTAGTCATCAATCAGAGTCTTTTATAGTTGTCCATACGAACATTTGGGGTCCCACTAATGGATATTTTTATTTTTGTTAATGACTACTCTTGTATGATTTGGTTATTTTTGTTGAAACAAAAATCCCAATTACCTTATGCTCTTTCCACGTTTTATAATAAAATTCTTACTCAATTTGGAAAGCGTATTAAGGTCCTTCGGTTTGATGATGCTTTAGAATATATGCAATCTTCTGTTGATGCATTTTGTGTTGATTGTGGTATCATTTATCAAACCAGTTGTCCTCGCACATCTTAACAAAATGGAGTTGCTGAACATAAGCACTATCATTTGTTAGATATTGCTCGTACCTTGGTATTTCACATCCAGGTACCCTTACATTTTTTGAGTGATGCAGTTTTTACTACATGTTACCTTATTAACCGCATACTGTGTGCTGTTCTTGATCACCAATCTTCTTTTTCCTTGTTATATCCTACTTCTCCTATTTTCCCCCTTACTCTCTGTGTTTTTGGTTGTACTGTTTTTGTGTATGTGCTTGATCTTCGATCATTTTAAATTATCTCATTGAGCTCGTAAGTGTGTTTTTCTCGGGTACTCTCGTACTCAAAAAAAAAAAAAATCGTTGTTATCATCCCGACTCTCGTCACTATTTTGTGAGTGCTAATATGACCTTTGAGTTCCTTCCCTTTTTTTCTCCTCCGATCAATAACTCTCTTCTAATCTCATCTGCTTTCGTGAGGTGCAATCTTTCTCTTCTCCCACTCTTCCTCTACCGATCTCCTGTCTCATCCTCAAACCTTCCTTTATAGGTTTAAGAGTGATCTCAAGATAGGCTTGTTGCCTCTTATGGCCTGGACACTTCATCTTCTTCAATAGAGGTTCGTGACTCCTTGGATCCGTCTTATGATAATATTGATTCAGTGTTTTGCTTCGAGGTAAACGTACATGTACCCCACACCCTATTGCAAATTTTCTGTCATATGATTGTTTGTCCTCTTGTTTTCATTTCTTTGCTTCTACCTTGTTCTCTATTTCTATTCCATCGACTTATATGCAGCGTCAATGTCTGGATGAAAACTTGCTATGGATGAAGAAATGAGAGCTCTTTATCAAAATCAAACTTGGGAGCTCACTCCTCTTCCACCTGCGAAGCAAGCGGTGGGTTGTAGAACGTCTTAAGGCATGTTTAGTTGCCAAAGGCTACACTCAAACATACGGGGTTAATTACTTAGAGACTCTCTCTTTGGTGGCTCGGCTTAACTCTGTTTGGATTCTTCTGTCTATTGCTCTTAATAATTCTTGGCTCTTGTATCAACTCGATAATAAGAATGCCTTTCTTCATGATGATCTTTGGAAAGAAGTGTCTATGGAGCAGTTACCTGGTTATGTGGTTCCTGGTAGTGAGCATCTTGTATGTCGCCTCCGTTAGGCCCTATATGGATTGAAGCAGTCTCGTGCATGGTTTAATCGATTAGTTTTGTTATGCTTGCATATGTTTTTCAGCGCTATACCTTTGATCACTCTGCCTTTTTTAATTGCTCATTTACTGGCACTATTATATTGATTGTGTATGTTGATGATATCATTATTTCGGGTGACGAATCGGTTGATATTGTTAATTTAAAATGACATTTAGGGAAACACTTTTTTTTTAGGTAATTAGGGCAACACTTTCATATTAAGGATTTCAGTACTCTTTGTTATTTTCTTGGAATTGAAGTTGTTGGCTCATCTCAGGGCATCTCTCTTTCTCAATGAAAATATGTGCTTGATCTTTTTTTTGAGATCGATCTCCTTGGTACCCGACCACTTGACACTTCAATAGAGGTTACTGTTATGCTTGATGTTGAACAGGGTGACCCTTTTTTGGATGTTGATCATTATCAACGACTTGTCAGAAAGTTAATTTATCTTACTGTTACTCATCCTGATATCATATATGCTGTTTGGTTTGTCAGTTAGTTTATGCATGCTCCCTGTCAACTCCATTTTGATGCTGTTTGTCATATCCACCGTTACTTGAAAAGTGTTGTGAGTCGTGGCTTGCTTTATTGTCCACCTGATATATTGTTTGTGGTTGACCTCAATGATGCTGATTGGGCAAGAAGTCATATTGGTGGTAATCTTGTCACTTGGTATAGTAAGAAACAGAATGTTGTTGCTCGTTTCAGCGCTGAAGCCAAGTACCGTGCTATGTCGCACACTGTCTTTGAAATGTTATGGGTTCGATCCCTCCTTTAAGATTTCAGTATCTAGTCCTCTACGCATATAGAGATGCTTTGTGACAATTAAGCAGCCATCTTTATTGCTAATAATCTAGTTTTTCATGAGCGCACTAAGCATATTAAGGTTAGCGCGCTCAATATGTCCGCTCAATATGTGTGCACTAACTTTATTTGTGATTTATTATTGACCAAGCAGATCGTCACTCAATATGTTCGCTCCAAGCACCAATTGGGTGATATTTTTACCAAACTGTTAGCTTGTTCTAGTTTTTAGCAACTTCTTTTCAAACTGGGTATTTTCAACCTCTATGTTTCTGCTTGAGAGTGAGTGTTATATAATTACTTATGTTTCCTAGGATAGTTTTGTAATTGTTTTGGTGCTTCTTACATAAATATTAGTGTGGTGTAGAGGTTGTTTTAAACCTCATTATTTTTCTCTTACTTCTATGTCTTTCTCTCTTCTTCTTTCTTTTTTTCTTTAATCCTAAATCGCTACTTTACGATTTAACTATTGGTATGTGTGATTTTTAGAATAGACTATTTATTTTATTTAAAATAAATATGTTTAAATAATTTAGTTATTGATATCCGAAGAATTTAATTTTTTGCATAGATGATCTTCTCAATAAGTTTTATAAACTTAACAGTATGGATTATCAAAAAGTGTATCCATAATAATCATACATTAACTAAAAATTTAATGGACGAAACTCCCTCTGAAGAAAGACGAACGAAATGGACAAAGATGAATGAAATGGATAAAATTCCCTCTTTATATATATAGAGTGATATCCTTGTTTCACTTATCTCAAAAATGGAAAACAATTCCAAAATCCTCTTGCTAGTTTTTTCTTCTATCAAAATCTCTAGTGTCAGCTCTTGAGCCATACTAAATTCTCCCCCATTACTTTCTTTAGACACCTCATTTGACCAACGGAAAGCTTGGGTACATTCTCTTGAGTGCTCCCAATCACGAGATTGTGAATTGTTTGATTAAAATAATATTGCAGCCAAAGGATCTCTTCATCGTTCACAAGCTTAACATACACTTTAGCCTGTGTTTGGACTAGCTTTTTTGAGAAGTTTTCTGCTTAAAAGCCTTTTAAGAAGTCTACTTGTTTGGCCTAAGTTGGTTTTTTCCACATTTTTACATCTATTTTTTTTTAAAAAAAGCTAAAAAGCCAAAAAGCCTTAAAAAAAAGCTAATCCAAACAAAGGCTAATAGAATGACATTAGACCTTAGTTGACCCTTAGGAAATGTTCCCAAGTCTTGAAATCGGCAAAAGGAGTTGGTTTGTAAGATAACCAAAACTGTCCCCGGCTAACCTGCGAAAGGGTCTATTTTTAACCATTATTTTATATGCAAAATTCCCTATCTTTTAAAATTTGTTTTCACTATCCTTTGGTACTTTGAAAAATAATTTCAAATATAGAATAATTTAGATCCGATTTAAATGAAAAAGTTACGAGCATGTTATGAAAATGACATGTTTCAAAGTGCTGGGGGTAAAATGGTCATAGCTCAAGAGCATTGAGGACATGGCAACCAAATTACTTGGGGTTGGAAGTGGACTCACAAACCTTTCTAATGCCATAAAGAATCACACCCTCTTGGTCCGACCCACTTTATTGAGAAAGTGGCCTGCTCACCCTTTCCCTTGGTTTGCAATCAACACCACAATTTTTGCTGGAAGTTGTAGCAGTTAATCTGTTGCAGTGTTGCAAATAAGCTCTTAACTATTTGAACATAGAGTTAATTGGAGATTTGAAGTCTCTCCAGCTGTAACATACCTTTTGACTTCGCTCACTCCCATACCCACTCTATGTGACAAAAAGGAGGGAAAATAATGGCTTGTTATTATGGGTGTAACCTTTTAGTTTCTTAATCTATTAATAGGCTACATTGATTCAAAATTTGGGGTTAAAGCAGGCCCAATCATGCAGCAAGGTTTGTTTTTTATGGTAAGATGATCTTGGTTGATGGTGGCTGCAGTTAGATGGTTTTCTTAGTATATCATTTACTGGAATATTTGGAAAACAACATGATGGTTGTTCAATTATTGACTTTGCTTTTATACATCAACTTTTGTTTTTGGTTGTCTGTACAGCATAACAGGGTGCTTGTATGGTGGTAGTATAACATTTCCTTTTCCCTTACCTCAGTATATTTGATTTTTGGGCAGGAATTGGTACTTGCTAGCTCTGAATTTCCTCTACCAAAAGTAAGTTTCTTGACACAATTTTATATACATATTCGTATACCTGGGAGAGCTCTTTCAACACTCTATCTTCTCAGTTCATTTTTTTTTTCCAATCGTTAACTTATATTTTATCCTTGTATAATATGTAGAGTGCGAAGGAGAAGCTTTTCTTGTATGATATTGTTGCAAATGGTCGCAATGGAATCGATGTTGACAAGTCCGTTAAATTTGTGATCAGTGTTATTAGTTGGAATACCATTTTTCCTTCTTTTTTTGTAGTCATTTTAAAAGTTTACTCAGGTGTATTATGGTCTTCGTATGTGAGTGTAATAATCTTGTGGTTTAGTTTTTCAGGTTTGATTACATTGTCCGTGACTCCCGAGCTTGTGATCTTGGATGCAACTTCCAGTTTCAGAGGTCTTTGTTCAAAATTCTTCTCTCTCCAAGTAAAAGATACTGTATGAAAGTATGCAAAAGGGTGCACATGCAACACGTGGGTGTGACTTGTAGAAAACCAACTATAAGATTTTCTTTATAATTTATACTATAACAAATCTTATAAACAGCTGAAAGAATAGAAATGTTTTCATGGAGAATATTTTCCAGCATTTAATTCTATTGGGTTAGTACAGGTTAATGGAGACGATGCGAGTTTTGGGTGATGAGATATGCTATCGTGCCAAGGATTGTAAGCATCATTCTTGGAAATTTCTCATTATGCTTGATCATGTTTGGTTTTTTATGCGTAAGATTGCATAATTTTTCAGATCTTACCGTCCACAAGTTATTTGCCACTCGTGCCGATCTGTACAGGACAGTCTATACACATGCAAAAGTGAAGGTACAAAAGCAAGTTCTCTATATAATAAACCTTTTACCCTACCCTGGTAGTCCTTTGTACGATGTTTGATATCACCTTTTCTTTTCCTGTTTCAGGCAATTGAGCTCATGGTTGTAGATGCTCTTTTAAAAGCAAATGATTATCTGGACATTGCATCTCATGTTCAGGATCCTTCTCAATACTGGAAGGTTCAGCAAGTGTCAATGATTGTTCTCGTATCTAGTTGATTTCCGTGCTCTATATAACTATATATATGTATATATGTATTTACATATTTTTCAATCTTGGGATGCAGTTAGATGATACAATAATAAAAACAATTGAGACAGCTCCAGACCAAGAATTAAGGGAAGCTAGAGATTTGATCCTTCGCATTCGCAGAAGGGATTTGTACCAGGTATTGAAGCTTGGCTGTTCCTACTTCCTAATGATCTCAATTATTTAGTAATCTGAGAGTCTCTGACACTCTGTGGTGGTCTGATAACAGGTTTAGAACCTTATCATTAATGGATGGTGAAAGTGAAGTTTAATGTAGTATTTTCCTTTATTTATGGCAGTTTTGTAATGAGTATGCCGTTCCTCAAGACAAAATGGAAAATTTCAAAGATGTCACTGCAAAGGATATTGTTTGTTCACAGGTTCTTAAACAACCTTTTTTCATGTGTTTGTGTGCATGTGGGTGTTTGCTTAGTAGTAGAATTTCTCATTCTGGGAATTGGGTGATTATTTTGGTGTGCAGAAAACCAGTGGAGTGATACTAAGAGAAGAAGATGTTGTTGTTAGCAATGTCAGGATTGATTTGACACGTGGGATGCATAATCCTCTAGAATGGTACTTTAAACTACTATGGCCTTTTATGGTGATCTCCCCCCCGGTGTGGAAATAAAAAACTACAATACACTAATAAGTATTCTCTTTTTTGCATGTATGAATTCTTCCAGCATCAAATTTTTTAAGGTATGGAATTCAGTTGATTGCAGGAGCTCTTCAAGATTTCATTTCTTGTGCATTCACATTTGAAAATTTCTGATTCATAATTTGACTTGAACTTTATATATATATTTTTTTCTTTTTTGCTTCGTTATGAATTGTTGATGCCTGTGCAATAATTATATGATTACAGGGTTGCAGATTGTTTTTCTGTTGGGACTATTTGGTTACATTACTCTCCAATTTATTGGGTGAATTTTGGCTGTGGACGGTATTTGTCCATTCAGCAAAGCAACGACTTGCATAACTACAAGCGAAGCAACACTAATATGGTGTCATAATACTGTCAAAAACTAAATGAAGCTAGAAGAAAAAGTTAACCATTTCATCTACATATCGTAATGTAGTGATTTCATATCAAATAACAATTTTGACCCCTAGTTCCGAAACCAATAGAGGTATGAAGTTATGTATTTCGAAGGTTGCTATTATGAAAGATTGCATTTTCAGGGAAAAAAGTAGACGAGTTTGTGCCCTTGTAGAAATTTTATATCCAACCTAAAAGCTTAAGCAATTAGGTGAAGAGATCCCAACATTCTATTAAGTGATTGTTTTCCCCTCACATGCAGCCTCTTTTGAGATATGTCAAGTGTAGCCTGTTTCTTTCTATGTATCATTGCGCAGCCTTTTTTTCTATATTAATGAATATCAATATTCTGCTATGTCTCAGTGCCCTTGATGTGAGAAAAAAATTAATCTAATATTTAGATACACACTCGCACCTAATATATGTACTGGATCTAGTCCATGAAACATTGATCATATAATTTTGGATCTAGTCCATGAAACGTATATACCCAAACCATATGATTTGCATCGATTCGGACCGATTTACCGATTCCATCGATTTACTCTCTTCGTAACAGCAACACGTCTTCCTTATGAGAACCAAGACAAATACATCTTGACCAACCTATCTGATTGATCATCCTTCATCAATCATCATGGAGAAGATCAATGCATCTTTACTCCAATTACAAGTTCAATAATCATCTGTTAGGAGTACTAGAGGTGTGTTCTGAGGTAGAAAGATATTTTAGAACACTCGTATCTAAGTACTTTTTGTTTGTCCGTAATATACCTGTTTATCAGGGCATCTCATGGGCTCCCACTTAAAAGTCATTATCGAATGGTCGATCATCATGGGGTGAGTTTTTTTTTTTTGGTTAAAAGAAGTGGGTGAAATGGGTCCTACCATAGTTTTAAAAAGCGGCCGTTACTGTTACGTAACACCGTTACGTAACAGTTTCGGTGGCCTCTGTTATTCGTTATGGCTGATTTTTTGGCGTGAAAAAAACTCACAAGTGTTACGGCCATTACACCTTCCGTAACGGCCGTAACGGGCCGAAACGGCACCGTTATGGCACCGTTACGGCTGTTATGGTTGTATAACAGAATTTTAGGTCGTGAATTTTCTAATTTTGTTTTTTCATTAACAGATCACACGTTTTTTATTATTTTCAACTTAAAATTATTTATAGTAGTTCGATAAGCCAAATACTACCTGGGCATTGTGAGATTTGAGACTGCCTCAAATCTCTTCAATTTCACAATAATTGGCTAATTTTGCTTTTCGTTGTTAACTTTCAACTCTTCAACATGTTTATTCTTCTTCTAATTTTGATGAGTTCTTTAAGATTCATATTTATTGAAAGCTAAATAATCTATTTGATTCAAATCTATATTTCTTGAAGATCCACTGTATATGAATTCGAATTTTTATGATGCTCAACAGTAGGTAGAAAATATAATGTTCAAGTATTTTGTTTTTAAGAAAATTGTTCAACATCCATACTTGTTTACAAATTCCCTCAAAAAAAAATTAGACCTATACAAATTAAAGTTCAAACAAAAATATAAATTTTGGAATAGTGAATTCAAAATTATAATTTAATTAACAAATTAAATATAGTGCTTTAATATATACAATACTTTATAGTTATTAAAAATTTAATGGTATTTTAGTTGTGCATTAGGAATTTATATATGAATTTATAATATATAAATTCATTAATTACTACAAAAAAATAATTAAACTATTAATTTTAACTAGATTATATAGTAAAAAAATTAAGACATATATTGAATCATGTTTAGAAAGTAAACAAAATTTATCAAAAATTATTTTAAACTTCAATAAATATATTTATGGACTAAAAAGATGTAAATCAATTATTTTTTATTGAGTTGTGTAAAAAATAAAAAAATTCACGGCTCCGGGTACTGCTACCGTTATGCTACGACCGTTATGATCCGAAACTGAGTTACCACTACCATTATTGTTACGCCGATTGTTACCGCTATTTAAAACTATGAGTCCCACCCTATTTCCGCGTAGAAACTTTGGATCTAACCTAAAAGTTTAAGCTATTAGGTGGAGAAGTCTCATCATTATATTAAGTGATCACTCTTTCAGTACCCTAAGCAATATGAGATTGTATACTCTAACAAACCCATTGAACGCTAAATGTTAAGTTTTTAACGATAAATGTGAAGACTCAATTCATGATGTGATATGACCGAGTCTGATGACTAAGCTTTATATAACTCTCTGATGCATAAGATAGTTGAGTTGTTGCGAGTGCAAAAGTTTTCAATTGTCAATTGACATTTAACTAGCATGCAATACCCATTAAGTTTCAGCACAAATATTTTGTGTTTTTGGGGTTTCTCTCACCCGCATCTCTCCTTTCCCCTCCTCTTCTTCTTTTTCTTTTGTTTCACCATGGAAGGCTTCCAAGCTCCCAAACCCAAACATCTCTCTAAAAATTGGTGAACCTCCACCCAAAATTGGTTGCCTCCGAGCGGGAGTCAAGCATATTTTGACGAGAGCTTCGCAATAGCTAACTGAAGTTCGATTTCGATGGAGGCTGAAAATTAGGGTTTTCGATTTATGGAGTTTTTGGTTCTTACGAGGTAGGATTTTGATTACCTGGTGATACTTTGTTTTGATATGTGTTGGATTTTTAGTTAAACCCGTAAACCCTAAAATCTTGAGCGTATTTGGTTAAAATCTTAGTTTACTCATGATTTAATGATGTGATTTCATGATATTTTGGTGTAGTGATTAAATTGGAATTCTTCGTGAGTTAATTGAGCCTTGTAACTTGTTAACGTATGGAATTTGAGATTTAACTTGGAATCATGAAGTTGTAGTGTGAGTTGGTGATACCTACTCAATTATGGTATGATTACGTATATTGGTGTTTGATTTGGACAAATTAATGTTGTTATTTTTGGACATAAAAAAAGTGAAAAATTTGTACATAAAAATCTCGTCATGGGATTGAGTTATATTAATGTGAGGATAATGGATACAAATTAATGAGTTTAAACTTTTATCTTGTAGTTAATGTATGGATCCATGAATCATGAAAATTGAGTTGAACCTTGGGTTGTTTACTTGAAATTGGGGGTTGATCTCATGTAATTGGATTAAACTACGAGTCTAAATCTTTCATGCGGTCATATCCTTGGATACAATGATAAATTGAGATATAGGATTCAAGATGGAATCTAAGGTTGTTCGAATTGGATATGTTGATCTAGTTGGATGTTATGTTGTATCTAGCACATTGGATTTAGAGGGAAGAACCAAGAATGAGAGTTGAATTTGTAGTTTAACTTGGAAGTATGGGAACTTTTACATAGAAACCATAGTTGGCATTGTTATGAAGATTGAATTTCATAAAAGTTAAGTCAATTTGTGGGTCTAACTCTAATTAAAATTGTATATAACACTTGGATTGATGATTAACTCGTTTGGATTAATTTATAAGTTAAATTACATGAAATTGGAGAGTCTAAACATAAATCTTGGTTACAAACCTTATGGTTTGAGATAAAAATAATGGTTTGAGAAACTTTGATACAAGAACTCTAAATTGTATAGTTGTGTTATGTTGGTTCCATCATAATTAAGTTAAAAGGATAGATACGAATCATTCTTTTTATATATTGCATTTAACTCGTGATTGATGGACTAAAGTCTTAGATTTGATATGTGAATGGAGTATCTTTATTACTACTATTGAATGAGATATTTGATGCATATAATTTGTTAGTTGTGGGATGACGGGCAAGTTCATGGTTAATGAATGTGATTTGGAACTTGGTGAGTTTTAATCTTATGGAAAGTAATTGGAATGTTTGAATTTCATTGTGAATAAAGACTATGTGACAGAATGGCTCTCATGTGAAGTGTACACTCAATATTCACAGAAGTAGAAAGTACTTGCCTGTGTAGAATAATTCTTTTTAGCAACCATAAAACTAGACAGCAATTCAATCCATTGTGATGTCCTCATTCAGGGTATTCA
The DNA here is from genome assembly GCA_032270985.1 of Heliamphora pulchella. Taxonomy (NCBI): domain Eukaryota; kingdom Viridiplantae; phylum Streptophyta; class Magnoliopsida; order Ericales; family Sarraceniaceae; genus Heliamphora; species Heliamphora pulchella. Next base: position 2,764,895 of record JAULJZ010000023.1, read on the forward strand.
TGATATGTCCAATATAATTGTGGAGATCATCTCTAAGATTCGGTGGGCCATCCAACACAAGCTACCCATTCCATCGTTGCTCTGATTCGTTATTAAACTGTCAATCAGTAAACTTGTGGTGAAGGGGAAAAAAACTCAATTTTTCTGCTGAAACTAAGCTGACATTTTCTGTCCTTGTTGGTCTATATTAATGTCAATGGCCTTCTCAGTCATCTGAACCAGGACGAAACATTCTCTTTCTTGTAATACTCATACTTTCATGGCCAATTAGTGAAATTAAGCTGATATTTTGTGTCGTTGTTGGTTGATATTAATGTCATTGGCCTTCTCAGTCGTTAAATCAGGAAGAAACATTCTCTTTCTTGTAATGCTTATCTGCGTCGGACACTCGACTCTAGGGTAGGAATATGAGATATGATCTGACATAAGTAGTTGGACTTCCACGCAATAAACATATTTATGATTGGAGCTTACCATTTAACAACACATAAAACTCTCATATTATGAATGAACTTCACCTTTACATCTTGTCACCTCCATTTTACCCTTGAAAATAAAACTCAACAGTATATGAAGAAATATTGCTATTTGATTGATAACTGATACATTATCGCACCTTCTTGTTCGCGAGTCTATGTAATGTAGACTCTTCTATGTAATGTAGACTCTTCTATGTAATGTAGACTCTTCCCCTATCATATTATCTTGTCTTCCAGATTATTTCAAGGCATGTTTCAGTTATCAATCAAATTACGTAGCTGCTTATTAATTCTCGTTCGGTGCAGGTATTGTTGCTTGATTTCAATAAAACTTCTTTTTCTATCCTTTTCTAATTTAAGAAGTTCATGCAGTAGCATTTCTTTCTTTTCCTTCCTTCTTCCCCTCTTCGTTGTTGCATCCATACTACAGGATTAACAGCTATACTTGCATTCAGGATTATGATAGCGACGAGAAGTTCTCTATTCCCAATGATCGGATAAGCCACTTGCTCCCAACATCTTATCAAGATATGATAGTGAGGGTGTACTCCAAAAAGCCAGGACTGGTCTGCAAATAATACAACATTGTGGTTTGTTCATGTTGTATCTGCATTTACTTTGACCCAATAACAGAACTATTCAAAACAAAATGCAGGTGGGAGTGATTTCCGAGGCTTTTGAAAATTTTCAGTTGAAGACATATGGGATCAAAGCCCAGGTACATGCAACACCAGAGAAGAAGAAACGTCGCTTATGAGGTAACCATTATTGGCATTTTTTTAATTTCTATAAAAAAAACTAAGTTTGTTTTGGTCTTAGGAATTTTTTAGGAGCTTTTGTCGTCTTTTCTAGGATTTTTTTCATTTTTTGTTCAAATTTTTTACTTTTTTGGGTCTTCGTCATGAGAGGAATCCACAAAATATGGCTGCACGGTTTGGGCCAAAGTTGAAAAAAGTTCACTAAAGACAAAAAAGCCATTAAAAGACTATTAAGTGACTTTTTTTTTGTTTTATATGATATTTTTAAAATTTTTAGTCAAATGTTTTAACTTTTCTGATT
>JAULJZ010000023.1:2772832-2784575 GCA_032270985.1 Heliamphora pulchella
CACTGCCACCACCTGCCAACCCTCCCACCCCCCACAGCCACCCCAAACCACCTCACCACCACCCCACCACTGCCACTAACACCCCACCACCGCCGCCGCCCTGCCCCCACACCACCACTAATGCCACAGTCACCACCACTCTCCGTCACTACACCACGCCCTGAATAGAAGGTGCAATCCCTGAGGCCTAAACGACATATTGACATCTTTGGCATTGCAGGTAGAGTTTCAAAAGGATTTGTAACAGAGAGTGATGATGGTGCAACTGCAGAGCTCTGAGTAGAAGGTTTGGTACAAACACAACGAACGACAGTCAAAGAAAGGGCTAAAGAAAAGGCTTAAAAAAAAGGTTGTTTGGAATAATTTGTTTACAGTACTTTTTTACTTTTTATTAAAATATTTAGTATGTATTTACTTGTTACTTTTTAAGTTAAAGTATTTGGGTAATGATATGATTTTTTTTTGTGTGTTTTATAGAGTAGATTTAGTTTTTTAATTGAGTATTTTATTTATTTTATTTTAAAAAGGTTGTTTGGAATATTTATATAACACTACCACAACCACCCCATGCCATACAATTTTAAAGTCGTAACTAACAGGAAAGTATTTTGATAAAAAATATTTTATGCGAAAAATATTGTTCTAATGAAAATGATTTTTTACCAAAACGAATGGACCGAATTGCCATTCTTTGGAGTTGTGGTGTCGTGTCAGTTTGCCACGTGCACCAATTATAGGTAGGTGGTATTACAAATTCTTAGATAGGACTCGCATTTAAAAATTGACATATGAAGGGAGATTCTCTAAGCGGCTAATATATACATGAAAAGTCTTTATTTTAATTGATATGTGACAAAATCATAATATACCTCAATGCTCTATCATCGATGCCTCAATAGTCCCACTTTATCAATACAGACTCGAAAGTGTTCAACAATCAGTAAGTTGTCTTCATTGCATTTATAGGTCATTCAATCTATGACTTTGACTACAAAACCATAACCCATTTATTAATCTTATACTCTAATAGGCTTCTTTTTTCAATTCTATTGGCATGATTGCTGCTTTAATCTCAAATATTATAAACTGATTTATAAGGAGAGGGTGTTCAAATAACATATATACACATGAAAAGTCATTTATTTTAATTGATGGGAAATAAAATCGTAACATGAGTACTCATATTTGGAGAAGATGACAAGCATAATAGTCTCATAATAGCAAATGTTGCAAGGATAGCCTAAACCAAAGAAAATTGAGATATACTCATTATGAAACAAATTTAAATCTCAGCGTCAATGTTGTTTAAGATGAGATGACTACATCCTTCACTTGAATCAAAATGGAACAGTATCAAATAAAACAACAGAATGAATTTTGTTCCAATGTGTCCTCTCATTCAGGTTGCCCAAAACCAATTACACAGAATTGTTCAAACTAGCCAGCAATCTTATAGCTTGGATTGACAAGATTATCCAGCCCAGAAACCACTTGAATCGACTCTATGACATCACCAACCTTGACATCTGCCAAAAAGTCCTCATTTTCTGTCACGTAACCAAACACGGCGTAGCGACCGTCCAATATATTGGCATTACTTGGAGTTAGTTCACTTTCTTTCAACAGCCAAAACACTTGGCTTGAAGCAGAATTGTCCTCAAATTCCTGCCAATTAATAAGATAAAAAGTAAATTAAAAAGGGGAAATCTCTATTTAGAAGTCAAGACTAATAAAATTGTCATTTTCAGAACTCTCACGTCTCTCGCCATGGCCATTGTTCCAAATGCATTAAATGGAAGCTTTGTTTGAGCCTTGTAAAGACCAAGTTCCTGATCAAGCACAAAATTCAAATTGAACTGTAAGAATAGTTGCAGCAACAAGCATATCATAAATTTCTAAGCAATCAGAGTGGAGAAGTAAAAGGTACAATGAAAAAAAAAGTATCAAACAAGAATAATTCAAAGATCTGTCAACTAATAATTGTCGACTCACAAACATATCTCTAAGCATATCTCAAGTCAAAAAAAATTTCATGTAACCAGGGTACAAGAGGAGGCAAATATAACTTCATTAGAATTTTTCTAGCTATGCAAACCACACCATCATCCTCCCCTTTGTACTCACTTCTAAGCGCAAGAATTTCTGTGTCCCTTGTGCAGCCACAAAGAAAAAGAAAAGAAACGCAAAGAAAAGAAAAGGAAAAAAATCTTGTTTCATCCCACAAAGAGAAATATATTGATTGAGCGCCGAAGACTGAAGACTTACTTCCAAAGTTTCTCCATAGAAAGGTGCTTTCTCTCCATTCACCATAATTTCCAAAGGTATCGTACGGGTTTTCTCTGTACTAGGATCAATAAAACCCTCTGCAGGTCCCTCAGGGTCTCCAGTTTGGACTACAAAGCCATCAGCTGCGGCAAAACCCAATAGAATCTCATAGCCTTTTAGGGCATATCTTAAACTCTAATCTATAATCTAAGCATGGTATATAGTAGTAGAAAAAGCAAAGTGAAATCCATATCTCACCTCTTTGGATTTCCATGCCATCATAGAAATGCCTTTCCACCAAATCTACAAAATTTCCGGCAGTCACTGGAGCATTATAACCGTCCAGGACAATGCGGAACACACACTCGTCCAGGTTAGGATTGTCCTTGACCTTGACCTTCATATCCACAGTGGCTCTCCCTTTCAATAGAGGCATGCTTTGGAATTCTTCAGGCACTTCGTACGGGAAGCCATCCACCATATCCTCTTCAACACTGCAGAAACCCAATGCCCCAGGAAGATCTCAGCTGCAGTCAATGACAAGGTATATATGAGAATAGTTTATTTTAAGATTTACTAATACAAGTCCTTCTTAACCCCTATTTTCAGCTTGGGACATAGTTCTAAGAAATGGAAAGACATTCTCACAGTCAAATCCTATTATGCATTAAATTCTATGCTTAGATAGTCATGGCCTAAGAAGTTCACAGTTGGAGACGGGACACAAATATTGTACGACATAGACACATCCACATGGGAACTTTCTGAAAAAAGAGATCAGAAGGCAACATGGCAAGGACATGACGGGGAAAAAACATACATTTTACATTTATTCATGAAAATAATAAATACTTTTCATTGCTAACATTACTAATACATTTATATCTTAATCATATTAAAATAGGAATAAATCAATTTCCATATTAATCCTAAATCTATTTTAGAAAGTTCTTGTTTCTTTTTTCAGAAAAAATGGATTTTTCTGGATTTAGGGTTCTTTAGCATACATAGTCTAAAGGAGGCAGGACTAATAGGCAAACAACTGCATTGGTTTTGTTTTATCATGGGTTACAAGTTATTTTTTTTTAAACTCGTAATATGCCAGTATATCTAAATGATGGGATCGTCTCTCACATGTCCAAAGCATGTCCTGTTGTAAAAAAAGGGGAAAAAATAAGAAGAAGAAGAAGAAAAAGAATAGGACACGTGTAGGACATGGATACATCGCTTTCTTAAAAGCGTGTGTGCTTCTTAGGTCATGATAAACAACTATCAATGGAAGGCAGTTAGCATCGTCTTCATGCATTAAAAACATTGATAGATGAGATATTACAATTATAGTTTTTATGCAGATAAGTCATTTAGATTCAATCATCAGCAAACCAAAGAATAAAATTAAACCTATAAAACAAACAATATTAAATGAGACCTACTGAGAAGCGAGAATGCAAGTGGAATTATCAACTTTTATTTATTTAGTCAAGCCAACCTATTGTGTCGCCTTCAAAACAAAACCTGCAGTAAAGATTATTATCATTTTTTTATATATCAAGGTGTTCAGGCTAACTTATGCGCACCCCGACTAAACCGTGGAGGACCAATCCCACCGTCCACTACAGTAAAGATTTAATAGGATAGAAATATCAATAGCACCATATGATTCATAGTGGTGTAGGATTGACATGTAATGGCAAACCATGTGCTAAAGAAGAGAAAATCATCTCAAAGAGGATTATGGTGGTATAAAGGCACCAAGAAAACAAGCCTAAATTACCATATAATATAAGATGTGTCACTGTCAGCTGGGAAGGTGTTTAAGAAATTAATACAGCTGATCAGACCAGCATCTGCATCATAAACCTTCATCTATCACCAGGTTAGACTAGATTCTACGTCAATTAAGCATGAAATCTTCGACATCAAATTTATTTTTTGGGAGGTATCTAAAAAGATCATAATTTCATTGTTCCCTCAATGTTGTACAAACATTTTCCGCTATATCTTTTTGAATACGAATTCCCACCGGCCCCTTATGCAGGTTACTCGATACTGATCTAGAAAAAAGTCATATGTCTATGTCACTGCACCCAAAAGTGCTGGCATTAGGTGGATTTTAATCAGCACAACATTCATACACTACTGACAATTATCATCTTCAAAATCAAAATTGAGTCATTTCTTTACAAATCGTGCCAGGGATGAATGCAGATGTGTATGTGCACTGTGCAGAACCAAGTTTTGTTAGTTATACTCACCCTCCAACATAATTAAGAAGCTCCTTCTGTTTTGGTGTCACTGCGTCACGATTTCTGTCTTCCACAATCTGTTGGAGCTCATCCATCCCAGCTTCAAGCTTGTCAAGCAATTCGATTCCATGGTCCTTCTTAGATTCAGCCAATCCCAAAACAATTAGACTTTTACCCCGTTTAAGAGCCTGAGAGGCCTGCCTCAAATTCTACAAGTTACAAGTATTTGTTAGGATTATAACCAATCTTAAGCAAGATCTATGAGAATCGAATTTAGAAAGATAAAGAACATAATAAAAACAAAAACAAAAACAAAAACACACACGAAACACAAGATTTATGTAGTTCACCCATTAAGCCTACGTCCATAGATGTTCTGATTGTTTCACTATAATGAGAAACAAAAAGTTATATTGAAATTATCCAACGCCACAATATATATTATAGGGTCACAAGTTTGTGGAATACCAAAAATATTTTAAGATAGATAGTTCCCTGAGCGCCCACCTTCTAATTGACAGCATAGTTATATCCGCGAACGTGTGGCTCAGTGTACAACACTAACCAGCTACACACAACTTAAGACAATTCTCCATTGCTTCTTTCTCCAACAAGAAATTCGAAAGAAAACAAGACTCTCAAGTCAGGAATAGCGATCTGGCTTAGGTCATCCACTTCTAAACTCATTCAATCAATTCCTTTCTCTACCTTTACATCTCTTGTTTAGTGAGCAATTGTATTGTTTGCCCTTTGGACTAAGCTATTTTTATTTGACTATTTTTCGTCTTTAGTGATTTTTTTTCAGTATTAGCTCAAATTAGTGTACATTTAGATTCCTTTTGTCATTAGGAAGCTGAAAAGTAGAAAATATTGACAAAAAAATAAAATAAGTTCGGATAAGACGAAAAAAGCTAACTTAACAAACTTTTTACCCTTTGTCTTTGGTGAACAATTTTCAATGTTAGTTTGAACGGACGTATTTTTTAGATTTCTCTCGTCATGGAAAATGGAAGAAATAAAAAAATTGAGCCAAAAAATAGAAATTTCAAAAAAGATGGGAAAAAAGCTCATAAAAATTTTAGACCAGATATGTGCTTAAGTCATAACAAAGTCAATATTGTACAAAGAAGAAAATAATGTATGCGGTAATGGATTTCTCACTCTTTCCACGGGATCAAGTGCCTTGACTCCAGCAATCTTGAGACTGTCGGTAATATCTTCAAGTGGCTTTTGAACCTCCCTTATGGCTTTGTTGTCAACAGGCAAAGCGTATCTCAACAATGCTCCTGGATCCTTAATTGGTGGCCCTGAGATCAACACCGACAAATCCGGCAACGCCGGAGAAGCTGCATTGGCGTAATTAGACCAACCGAGATTGGGTGCTCCAGTTATCAATCCAACCGCCAATGCTAATGAAATTGCACATTCCTTCAATGGAAAGGACCTATCCGTCTGCCCAAATTACAGGAACCATTAAAATCTTAGTACCTCTAACAACATCACTGACCTCTCCAATAAAAAAACAATAATCTTCAATTCCGCAACGAACACACACAAATACGTACGTCACAAGTACATCTATATATAATTCAAAAATAATCTTCAAGTTCGCAACGAACAAACAAATACACACACATACATCTCTATATAATTCAACAATTATCTTCAATTTCGCGACAAAGACACACAAATACACACATACACCAATGTGTAATTCAAAAATAATCTTCAATTTCACGACAAAGACACACAAATACACGCATACATCTGTACGTAATTAAAAAATAATATTCAATTTCGCAACAAACACACACATACATCTATATATAATTTCACAACAAACACACACATCTATGTATAATTCAAAAATAATCTTCAATTTCGAAACAAAGACACAAACCTATACTATATATAATTCAAAAAGAATATTCAATTTTCGCAACAAACACACAATTTTCACAGGTATATAATTCAAAAACAATCTTCAATTTCGCAACAAAGACACAAAAATACAAACACACATACATCTATATATAATGCGAGCTTACCAGTTTATTATGGAGTTGAAATCGACGAGGGACTTCGGAAGAACAGCGAGGTCCGAGTCGGTGGAACGAGGTATTCTTCTGAGAAAGGAGTTTTGAGGTGGTAGAAAGAGAAGAACAGTAATGGCAGGAGATCATTGCTGCCATGGAATATTGCAGGCTAACAGATGGCAAATGACATTAGGGTTTAAGATGTAAAAATGGAAGGAAGAGTGCGATATGATTAGAGTGAGAAAGCGATAGATATAGGTACAGGGATGGATAAAAAAGTGGATAAGGTAGTGCAGAAAGAGGGAAGAAAACACATCCACCGAGTGTTGAACGTTGGATTAGGAGTTCTGGATTTTTAGGATAAGACGACGGAAAAAATCTGAATTGGGCTGGGATATGGGCCGAGGGGCTGAAAGCCTGGGGCTTGAATTTTTAAGCTCAGCTTATGGTGGGCTGTAAGCAGGCTGTTTATAAACCTGGTTACTTTTGTAGTTTTTTTATTTTTCGTTTATAATAAATGAAAAAATATTTTTATTTATTATTATAAAAATCAAAAATATATTTTAAAAATTAACGTTTTGAAAGTAGTAGTCAAAGATTGTGACTGAAAATAATAATTAGAAGTTGTGGTTGAAAGTGATGATCGAAAATAATGACCAAATGTATTTGTCGGAGATGATAACAAAAAGTAGCTGCAGTGATTAGAAGTGGTGATCAGAAGTGATGGTGAAAGATAGTAGCGGAGTGTGGTGGTCAGAGACAGTAATGAGAGATGATGGCCAGAGATGGTTAGGGAAGAAAGATAGAATGAAAAATTATTTAAAAATATATTTTTTATTTAAAAAGAATTTAGTAAAATTTAAAAACTATATATATTTTTTAAAAATAAAAATTATTATTATATATATTTTTGTTTACCATTTACAAAAGTTTTAAAAATAAAAAAATAAAACAATAAATATGGACGTTTGCAAACGGAACAAAAAGTCTAATTACCAATTAGTGCCTTCTTGCTTTTGCTTTTTTGCCGAGTAATAGTAAATAAACAACTTAGGCTTCTATTGTCAACGAGCTTAAAAAGTTAGTTTTTATTTATTTTTTATTTTTTTTATATTTTTACCTAAAAAATTAAATTTAGTTAAAAGTAGATTGTTTGGTAAATTAACTTTTTAAAATTAATTATTTGGGTAAAAAATTAATTTTTTTGTTTTTCGTTTATATTGAATAATTTTACACTTCTATATATTTAATATTAACAATTATATATAGTTGGTATTGATAGTAAATAAATTATGAATGTAATACCTTGATCGTTTTCATGACAACAATATTGCCCATTTTGGACAAAACTCTCACAGTTTTGTTCTTTCTAGGAGGTTACCCATCTTGCATTACTCCAGTGTGAGTACACTTAACTGAGTTCTGTTAGGATCTGTAGTACTTGGGGAAATGCCTTGTTGCAATGTAGGGGTCCAATATTCTTTCTTTATAGCCTAGAAATTCTCTTTTTCTTTCAAATGTGGGATATCAGGATATTACAATCCATACTTCTTAGGCTGCACGTTCCCATGAAATAGCCTGCCAGCTCTGGTAACTTGCCAAATTCTTATCAACCCGCCAACTCAGTAACGCGCCTACATGACACGCGAAACGGCATAAGCCCACTCTCAGAGGTGGGGAGAGTTGATTCGATACTACTTGTAACACTCCGACCCGTCTCATGGCAACGATTTTATCCGTTTTGGACAAAACCCTTATGGTTTTGCTTTTTTTCAGAACACCACTCATCCTTGCATTACTTCAGCGTGAGCACGCTTAATTGAGTTCTCTTAGGGTCTCTACCACATAGGAAAAGATCTCATTGCTATGTAGGGGTTTAAAATTTTTTTTTTATAACCTAGGAACTTCATCTTTCTTTCCGATGTGGAATACTAGGATATTACAATGAATAAAAGGTATTATTGTATTTTAAAAATGGTGAGAGTTTAAACAGAATATTTTAAGAATTAGTGTTTTAATTTGCCGTTTTGATTTTTTGATTTTCTTTTTGCCGAATGACCCATGCCGATTTTTTTGCATTTTTAACTAAAAAGTCAAAAAACTAGAATAGCCAAATGGGATAGTTTTTCCGGCGGCTTTTTTTGTAGCTTTTTTTTTTTTGTCTTTTTTGAACTTTTTAATTATTTTGGTCAAGAATTTTTATTTTTTCGATTAGTAATGATAAAAAAATCTAAAAATATAGCGGTTTTGGTTAGAGTTGAAAAAAGTTTACTAAAGACAAAAAAATCCTTACAAAAGCTTTCGAGTGTCTTTTAAGGCTTTTTTTATATGAACTTTTTTTAAAAATTTTTTTGATCATTTTTTTTATTTTTTTGGGTTCTCATAATGAGATAAATCAAAAAAGTATCTTTGTTTAAACTAACATAAAAAAAAAAACTAAAAACAAAAAAATCATATAAAAAGGCCTTTAAAAAAGTTATCCTAAACAGAAACTTAGTTTACTAAATTATTATATCAAATGAATTGGTTTAATCACAAGCATTGAATTTTTAAATAATGTTTTTGTGGGATACATTGCATTAATGTTTGTGATTGTGTCACATTATTTGATATATTAATTTGATAAAATAATTTAATCATTCTAGTATTATTATTTGCACTTTTAGTTAAAAAAATTAAATTAGATTCAAAATAGATTATTTAGCACGTTAACTTTTTTTAAGTTAGTTGATTTGATAAAAAAAATAAGTTCTTTTTTTTCTATACAAATTGGCCAGTATTGTCTTTTTATATAGTTGATTATAATAATTATATACAGTTCGTATTGGTAGTAAATAAGTTATTAAAAAATGGTATTATTGTCTTTTAGAATATAGTGAAAAATTGATTTTAGATTTTCAAATTTTTTATTTTTTTATCAAACAAATTATGTTGACTTTTTTGTATTTTTAGCTAGAAAACTTGAAATCATGCCTAAATCAATAATTCTTCTCAATTTTTAATTGTAATTAATGTTTTTCTTCAATTTATTAAATTTATTCGTAAATATTTTCCATTCATGATAATTTGTAGGAATAAATTTTTTTGAGTTAAATGTGTATCTATCAATGACTATTGTTTACAAATTCGAGGACTTTAATTTAATTTTTATGTATTGTTTGTTAGAACGGAAAATATATTTATTAAAAATATATTTTTTTTTTGTGTGTTTAGCTATAACTCTAAAAATAATAGTACTAATAAATATGTTAATATTAAATATAAATGGTACTAGTGGTGAAATTAGTCAAAGTGACACAAGTATGATGTTGACAATGGGATTGAAGAAGTTGAGGGAGGGAACCAAGGTGAAACAAGTGGCACTGGTCGTTACTCTTGTGATTTCCAAAAAAAAAAAAAAAATCTCTTACTATATTAGTATTATTTTTTAATTATCTCCAAATAAAATGATTTGCCACCTCTAAAATATTTTTAAAAAATTATAATTAGTAACAAATGTTGCAAGCTTGCCAAAAAGTGTTATTCTATAAGCTTGATGTTTCTAATCATCTTAAAGTTGCAAGAGTTGTCAATAATTTTAAGTTGTCTTAGTTGTTTCATGTATTGGTAAAAATAGAAAAATTTAAAAAAAAAAAATATTTAAATTATTTTATATACAGCGGAATGAAAATAACGTCACCTATTGATTTATTTTTAGTCTAGGTAATCAATCGCAAACAATAAAATAAACTAATCACACAAAATAAGACACTTGTGATTTTTTAAGTGAAAAATTTCAATTCGGGTAAAAATCACATGATTAATCTAAGTCCAAGTAAATCAAGCACTATCAATCAAACAATTACAAGACACAACCTGTAGACTTTTACCGAATTCTCAATCCAAACGTCTTAAGTTTGCTTGCCGAATTCACGTACATCGTTCTCTGCTTGATCATCGCAGCAACGAATCATCGAAGTTGTTATTCTGACAAAATCCTTTGTTAGAACTTAGAACACCATCTAAGATTTAACACGAACAATCTTCAAATGTTGGAGCACGACAAACGCTTCTAATTGACTTTGGAGCTCTGAGATATGAAGTTTAAAGGTTGCTTTCGTACTTGACTTATGGTCTTTTATATAGGCTTCAAAACTGGGCAATTGAAATTTTAATCGAATTAAAACTGCCTAGAGTTCGCTCGAGCGTACTTAGGACCGCTTGAGCAGTCATGCCAGATTGCATTCTGCTTGCACGATCCTATTTTATTGGCTTATACCTTCAGCTTTGTTATTTGTATTTTAGTCTTATAACTTGAATAAAATTATGATAAAGGACTCCCAATTCAACTAAGACTTACACCTCAATTAAAAGATTTAATCAAATTAATAACTCTTGGAAACCCAAATTAATTAAAAATTTTAGAATTATTCAACTACTACAATTCTAATCTATTTAAGAGTTTTACAATTACTCAAACACCTGAATTGCCATACAAATTAAAGTGTTTAATTAGAGAATTACAATTTAAATTCTTAACAATCTCTTTCTTGGCAATTTTAGGTAAATACAAAAACTCCTAACTACGCCAAAGCCAACGTCTTCAAGTTGTAACCTTCATGTAGTCATTATTCAAGCAATCTTGTTATTTTTAATCTTCATTTTCTAAACAACAAAACAGACCATATCTCCAAAATGATCAAGTAAAAATCATTCGAAAAGCAACGTCTTCAAGTTGTAATCTTCATGCAGTCATTATTCAAGCAATCTTCTTATTTTTAATCTTTATCTCCTGAAAAACGAAATAAGACCATATCTTCAAAAAGATTAAGTAAGTAGAAATCATTAAGAAAGCATTCCGGTTATAAATTAATTAATCAAATTATAGTCTCAAACCAAACAAATGATCAAATTATCATCCCAAACAAAAACATATCTTTCCATTTTTGTGTATTGTTTGGAAGTGGTGCTAAGAAACACTATGAAAAATTTAAAGAGGCAATCACATGAAACTGTTTTTCTTAAAAAATAATGTTTAGAAACTCTCCTTTTTTATTTATTTTATTTTTTAAAATTTAACAACATTATAATAAAATAAATTCTTTTGACATTCAAACCCAAAAAATATAAATCATTCAATGGAGATCAAAGTTTATTGAATTTTCAAAACAGAAACGAACTTATGGTTTAATGTCATGAGAAAAAAATTAAAAAAGA
>JAULJZ010000023.1:2821640-2832252 GCA_032270985.1 Heliamphora pulchella
ATTTAATCTTCCTTTTGCTATTATATTTCTACAAGATTATGTTTTCTAATTTTAGATTATTTATTCTTCATATTATGCTTAATTTCTTGTTTTATTTTAATTTGGTATATTTCTTATTATTTTATTTTTTTAGTAGTTCTAAGGTTATTATAAATTATGATGTAAGCTTTAGGACAAATCAACTGTTGAATAATATGATTTATTGAGAATTTTTTCGTTTATTGTGTTTGTTATTAGAGGGAGTATTTTTAATTTAAACAAGCTTGTGAATTTTAAAATTAGTGTTCTTCTAGTTGATTTGTCTCCTTGCATCAACTTCTAATCATAAAAAAATTGACTCATTTAAATAATAATAATATATTGGACATTTTAATAAAAATAATTTTTTTCTTTTTCTTCTTTAAAAAAAATTTAAAATTTAAAATTTAAAACATTTTAAACACGAGCTGATATGAATCCGGATAGTGTACTTACAGTTTCGTGGGCAGTAGTTTCGGCGGGAACAATGGGGTGGAGACGTGGTATAAGCCCTGGATTTGTCGACTTCAATTTGTGTAGAAAAAAGAGCAGAGACAGGCCGATGATCGGAGAACTTACTCTCGCTCCGAAAATAGGAAAGTTGCTTCACTCCTTTACCGTACCACAAGATCCTGTCACACCTGCCACCACAAATAATTTATAATCTCATGCCCATTTTCAAACACCTATGGGCTACAAGCAATCTACAACAAAACAGAAAAATATTATTCTATTCTTTTACCATTTGCAACCTCCATAATTTAAATAAAAATATTAATAAAGCGATCTAAAAATTTAAACTCAAATGATTAATAATAATTTAAAAATATTTGATTGTATATTGAACTTATTATTTATATTCAACTGTTTATGTTCTTGTAACTCAAATATGTGACATTCGCGTAGCATGATCTAAGTTTTTTTATTGGTTGGTGTTGTGAATAGTAGTTCTATTAGCGAACAGAGAATATTCATTAGTAGTTTATATCCATTAACATGCAAAAGATATTCAAATTCGAGACCTTTATCATTCTAAAGCCTCTCCTCTTGTACCTAACATTGCTGCAAAGTCTTTCATGCATGGAATCAGGCTTGTTTCTAATATTATTTGTTTCACACCACACTTAGGAACATGACCGACAGTGAACTGCAAATCATTATATGTGGAACACTTGAGTTTCTAAAAAATTATAACAAAACAACACGAGAATAGTACAAGAAATACTCTCAACTGAAACAATTTGAAGGATTCTTGTGTTGTTATTAATTTTGCATAATTCAGTGGATGATTGTTGAGTGAATTACTATTATACCATGCTGGAGTCCGTTGCTTCTCTGCTGCGCTGCTTGGAAACCCAGCACCACCACCTGAATAGCGATTGCAATTTGATGAAGAATACTTGTAGGTGGGAGCAAACTGAATGTCTCCTTCTTTCCAACCTTGGAATACTCCACCGTCTTGTAGTTCCCTTTCTAGCTCATCGAACTCTTGAAGTGCTCTCCAGTCTTGCTTCTTTATCAGCTGCCTCGCTAAGTTGTCATCTAAGTATAACCTATAGTTGAGATCCCCAAACCAGAATATGCGACTGTAGTTGTACAACAGGATTTAGATTCTATCACCAAATAGCAAATTTCTTCTGATTTTAGAGAATGTCTAAATTGCTTGATTTTTTAAAAATTTAGTTTTTTTTTTTCAAAAAAAAATTTGATTGTTTAGGATAATTTGTTTAATATAGCCTTTTGCTTTTTGTTTTTTGGGAAAATGTCAAATATACTATTATTTTTTTGCATTTAAGATGTTGTATTTAAAATAATAGTACGATTGTTTCTTATTGAGAGTAGAGTTAATTTTTTGCATTAAAGATGTTTCTTGTTGCATTTAAAATAATAGTACGACGTGTATAGTTTATTTTAATAAAGTTAAAAGAATATGAGTTTTTTAAATATGTCAAATAGTATAACTTAAAAGATGGTTTTTAATCATTTTTTTGAAGAAAATGCTAATTATCATTCATTGGATGGTGAATAATAGGTACAGAATATATAAATATTTGTGCAAAATTGATTAATAACGGTTAAAGTGATTAGCTCTACTTTTAAAAATATATTTATATATAAAAAGTTGTGTCCCTATTAATCACCGCCCAATTAGCACCACTTTTTTTAAATACACCAAACATGGGTTAAGTTGACTTTTATTCTTCTGGTATGTATTCCTTATGTGCCTTTTAGTTCCTTTATGAATCATGGTTAAAAAAATCAAAGCTTTTATATATGGAACAATCCAAAATCTACGATGCTAATTGCTAAGGAGCTATAATTCTTGTTACCATTCATTCGGCAGTTGATAAGGAAATTCTGATGGTTAAGAGTCAAGACCTTGATTACTACGAGTTTACTGTCTCCTGTTTATATTTAATTATAACAACTCTTTAATGATGTGATTGTTGTTTTTTTTAAATAATAAAGTTATATATATATATATATATATATTTAAAGATGTTGGAAAGGCAACTTACTCATGTTCTAAGATGGCGAGAGGATTAGTATTATCCTCATCTTGCGGAAGTCTAGAGAAACAAGTTCGCCTAAAAATCTCAGAGACTTGGTGATTCCTTCGTGCTTCATCCCCTCTCTTCTCACCAGAAGCCAAGTGGGCGGAGACGAAGCAAAAGCTAGTTCCTTCAATCAACATGCTTACCGAAACCGACCCTTTGTTCCCCAAATAGCCCATGATGCCACAAGCCACCGAACAAACTCTCACGCTTGACACGCAATACCTCCTAAGCAATTCCCTCTTTATCCACACACTAATAAACACTCCAACCATCTTCTTGCACGCCATCAGCTTGTAACCTCTCCCTGCGTATTGATGATTGTCGCTTGTGATTGGGTTCAACATTGGGGTTAACCATGGGCACCCATGCTTGTCGTTGAGCGTTTTGCCTATGAGCAGGTTCCAGTTTGTTGCTTCTGTTGGGTCTTCGGCTCTTATTACGTTTCTTGCTTTTAGAGGAACAATCTCTTGAAACCTGTCAAACAATTAACAGTTCTCGCATTCGATTAGGCTAACATGCACTAGCAGAAATTATTCTTACCACATGTGGCGGCGGTGTCGTGTCACGTAATGTTGCAAATCAATCAAAATTTGGTATTATGAAAATTAAATCATGTTTGATTGATTTGAATTAATAATGAGAAGATATATAATTCTACTTAATAAGTAATCTCATGAAATTAGTAATAAATGGATTATTAATATTATATTGTATACCCCATATTATAATTTCACTTATTAAGTATTGTATATTTTATATTTTGTGGGATTAAATATCTAATTAATGCATAATTCTTTTATCACTTGTTCAATTCAAATAAGAAAAATATAATCTTATGAGATATATAATTCAATTCTATGTCTAATTCGATCATTTTGTTTCATATAAAATCTCTTATCAGTGAGAGACATTTTAAAATAGGTAAGATTTTGTTTGCTTTAGGATCTGTTTTCTTGTGTTTTCTTGTTAGATATAAAATGAGAAGATATAGAATAATAAGAGAATATATAATGCTATTGAATATAAGATGGAATATATAATACTAAAGAGGAGATAGAGATTATATATGCTTTTGGGTCTATGTATACTGTTTGTTTAGGGAATGATATAGCATTGGATAAAAGAAGATGGCCTCATTTTAACAAGATGAGGCCATATCCAATTTTGTGAGTCTTAGGAAAGATGTAATATTATGAAAAAAATGATATTATATATCTCACCATTCGAAAAAATGCACAAAAAAAGAAAATACTTAGACCCACGTGATTTTTTTAACCGATTTGTATTCAATCAAAAGTTCATATTCCGTTCTTATAAACCATAAACAAATGGTCCTTACTAGCAAATTTTGATTAATTTGCAATAACATGTATAGGCCTGACATGGTACTGCATGTGATAATGGTAAAATAATTTCTCGTACACTGACTATGGACTCATTTATTTTTCTGTTTGTTTGGTTGACCTCGATTACTTACCCGAGAACATAAATGTCGGCAGCGTCCTTGAGATTTAACCATTCGTCCACATCTGCAGCCAAACTCCCTACGGGGGATCTTCCAGCGACGTTCCAAGTACCCACAAATACTCTACAATTCAATTTATTATTGTAATGAAAAAATTTATTTACCCATAACATATACTCGGAATTTTATTTTAAAAGTGATGTGTAGAGTTTAAATTCAAATTTAGTAGGATGCAGGTCACAGCTTAAGTAAATTTTGAACATTCAGCTTTGAAGTTTGGATAAATTCTTGAGTATTTTTATTGAATACCTATTACCTTACATTGCGGGTTTGTAATTGCTCTGAAACCAGTCCAAATTCTCCTGATTGTTTACCTTTTTTGACGATATAAACTCAAACCTCACCTTAATTCATTGGTGGATACGCAGGAATCATTCTCCATCGACTCAACAGAAATATTATCATCCATGTAATCCTCTTCTTCTTCTTCTTCTTCTTCTTCTTCACCGCAATCTGCAACCCACAAAAATTATTCTTTTCTTTGGTGAGAAACTTAACGTTTCAACCAAAACTACCAGAAATCTACGTAATGTACGCAAGGAAGAAGAAGAAAACTACCAGAAAACTATGTAAGAATTAAGATTTGTATACATGTACATATATAAGGAGGAGAAGAAGTAGATTTGTGATTAAAACCTGTTACTTCAGGAAGAAAAAAGTTGTCAGCTCTCTTGTCCTTCCTCTTAAACCACTGCCAGAACTTGCCAGTTCTTGACTTCTTCTCGTTGTTATCCATAATTGATATGGAGAAAGATACATGCCCATGCCACCATAGATGAGGCCATGGAAAAAGATAACCAAAAGAAGCTTGCGCTGATTACTAGAGTTCACGGAATTGTCCCCAGAGAGAAAGAAAGAGAGAGAGATCCAATTAATGGAAGGTCAAAGGTGGGTTGGGTTGGGGTGGGTTGTGGCCTTGGGAAGGTTCTATATATTAATGGTTTTCATGGTGTTATTTAAATCTATATGTAGTTCGCGGAGGGAAGGACTATAGAAAAAGTTATGGGCGATGGGCATCTTTTTGGGTTTCCTTCATTTGATTGATCATTGATGTTGCCTGTTTGGTGGTGCTGCTCACGTATTTCTTGTCTGGGTTCTTTCTCGTGACGCGTGACCATAAATTAATAGGGGATTAATTCAATTACATGTTATATTGCATAAATTATTGTATATTTATAATTATGATGAATTTTATATCAATACTTGATGTAGAGTTTTTCATACTTACAGTTATAACAAATTATAAGATACTCTTGGAGTGCCATGCACATAATATCATGTAGTACTATTGACATATAAAAATATTCAATACACACTAAGTGGGTAACTTTTGTTTTTTATTTTTTTTAACAAATGTGGGGTAGTATTATCTCATGCAAAATTATTTTTGCTATATCATTAGCGAAAAAATATCATGTAACCAATATTATATAATGTTTTAGAACTACTAAATAATTATACTGGGTTGCTTTCTATAATATAACAAACATGCATTGTTAATAGACTTTTTGATTGAGGATATGCATTAGGTGGTCCACCAATACCATAGGCACGTTCCAAAATAAACCATATTTATTGAAATGTAAATCCCACAAGGAAAGGTCAAGAATCAAGATACACGTAAAAAGATAAAAGTAATTCCACAACGATGTTAACAACTTTTCTAAACATTCAAGTCGTTAGAGAAGGTTTTTAATTTTATCTAGAAAGCAATGTGAATGGTGTACAGTTAGAGTTAGTGCAATGTTGGGCGTACTCAGAATGGATTTGATTCATCCATTTTAATTACCCATAAATTTTACACAAAATTTTGCCCACAAAGAGAAGTGTGTAGTCTATATTTAAATTTAGTGTGCTAAATCGCACGAGAAAATTATATAACTTATTGAAGTGTAAATTGGATAAGAAAAGGTAAAGATACACGTAAAAAGATATAAATAATTTCATAATGATGTTAGATTATTGGCTAACAATTTATTTAAAAATTTAAATCATTAGAGAGAGATTTGTAATTTTATCTAGAACGTAACGTGTATTGTGTATAATTAGAGTTAGTGCGATGTCGGTTATCCTCATAATGAATTTCATTTAGTGAAATTTTTGCAAAGATTCAAATGTGAGTTGATATTTAAGGGTTGGTCTTATCTAACTTTTTTAACAAAATTAATCTCACGACATTAATGTTTACTGAAAATATTTTTAAATTATATCTTCAGAAGATTACATTGACTAAATTTTTTCTTAAATAGGAATAAAAAATTTTATCCCAAAATCTCACGCCGTAATCATCACAACCTTGCTTTCATTACCGTCTTCATCCTCAATTGCTGTCGTCACCAAACGGGCATCATTAATTTTTTGCTGTTGGGACGTCGCCATTATCGCCCTGCAGGGAGTCACTGTCATCGACGCAGTACAAATGTAACTGATAGATGTATTAGTTAATAGTTTGTTTTGTATTTTCTTAATCACTGCAACACAAATATAATTGATAGATGTATCAGTTGATGGTCTATTTTATTTTTTTTCTTGATCCTGTATCACAAACACAACTGATATATGTATCAGTTGGAAGTCTGCGATAGAAGAAGATGGAAAAGGAGAATGATGCCTTGTTCTTTCCATAAACAGTTTGCATGTGAGGAGAATGGTGATGAAGTCGGCGGATGTTTGGGTGGTGACAGAGGGACAAACGGCGATGGTGGAGAAAGACGTACATGAAGGCGGTGGAGTATTGGGTGGAGGCGGTAGCGATGGGCGACGGCGGCGAGATCAGGCCATGGTGGTCACATTAAGATTTGATCTCGACAGAGGTGGCTCATGTTGGCGGTAGCGGTGGCGATGGCGGTGGCAAGGGGCTGGAGGAACTTCAGTTTTGTAGAGAGATGGAGGATGCTGCTAAGGTAAGAAATGAGGAATAAAGAGACGGTTGCTAAGGTTTAGATTTTTTAAATTCAAACTTTAAATATTATAAAAAAAATTAAATATTGTAAATAAAGGTAAATAAGTCATAAAATTTATCTTGATTTATGATAGAATTAAAACTAGTAAAATAAATATGGTAAAACAATAATTTTTATGAGGTCTAAAAAAGGATTAATTTTTAATTTTTTCTTTGATTTATTCATTTTAATTCTAAATAAATTTCGTGAATATTTACAAAATTGCAACTTTGTAAATAGTTCTAAATACCCATTATTTTTACATAAAATTTCGCCCATAATGCGAAGCGTGTAGTGTAGATTCAAGTTCAGTATAGCCTATGTTTTGTTCTGGGAATTTAGCATAACTGTAATTTAATTTAATTTTTTATATATTCAGACACGAGCTAT
Source organism: Heliamphora pulchella (assembly GCA_032270985.1). Taxonomy (NCBI): domain Eukaryota; kingdom Viridiplantae; phylum Streptophyta; class Magnoliopsida; order Ericales; family Sarraceniaceae; genus Heliamphora; species Heliamphora pulchella. Next base: position 2,829,074 of record JAULJZ010000023.1, read on the forward strand.
CCATCTCATTAGTTATTCTTATTTTCTTATATTCCCCTCACCCTGTTTCGGTTTCTTTGTTTGTTTATTTATTTATTTTATTTATTTTTGTTGTTTTGGATTTTTTTTACAATAATTACATATTTTTATGAATTTTCTCAATGAGAGAAATATGAAAAATAATTTTTGTATCAAAATATATAATAAAGACTAATGTAAAAATAAGTAATATGAAATTTAACCTATTGATAACTACCCAAAAATTTAGTTTATCTATGTTTGGACTAGTTTTTTTTAAAATTTTTAGGTTTTTTGATTTTTTTTTGGTAAAAAAAAATGTAAAAAAATGTAAAAAAATTCATATTAAACCAAATCAGTTAATTTTTTTAAAGACTTAATTTTTAAGTTAAACTAGGCCAAACATAAAGTAATTGCATGTCACGTTGGTACCCTGGCATATCTATTCATATATGGAAAATGTTAGTCGAAATTCATTAGCTTGTGGTTAAGGGGTATATAATGTATAAATATCTGTATAAAGTGAATTGATATCTGCAAAAGTGATGGGTCTCACACTAAAAAATGTATTATTATTAAAAAATTTTTTATCTCTATTAAGCTATTATTCAAAGTTTATTGAGCTATCTTTAACAGTACTTTTTGTATATATAAAGCATCAGTTTCCAAGGCATGATGCGTTTTTCGTCATTGAGGAAAAGCCATTCAATTCAATTCTTTTATCACTAATGTTATGTACTTAGAAAAATTATTAAGAATTTTATCTTGAATTTAAAATAAATAGTTTAAATCTACTTGTATATTGTGTGAATCATGCTATAAGTAAATTTAAGCTATTTATTTTAAATTTAAGATAAATTTCTAAATAATTTTTTTAAATTTGTAGTATTGCTGTTCTTTTATTGCCTTGTTGGTTGTTTCAGGAAAGCACCTGCTTCATTGGTCCTAGCACCGGATATTTTTGTCCTTTCTCAATTTGCCTATGCTTTTATTATAGGTAATTTTTGTTGCGCTCATGATATGTTTTTTTTTTTTTTTGCTTATTGTCTTTTCCGTTATGGGCCGCTGATAATAATTACTTATTTATTTATTTAATTTGATTTATTTTTGTTTTTAATAATTTTTTTTATTGTTCAGTCAAATTATCATATTTTTTAATTTATCTCATTGAAATAATTTAAAAAAATAAAAAAATTAATCAAAATATAAAAAATAAATTTAGAAAATAAAAAAATAAGTTAATAAGTTAAATTTTATGTTACTTATTTTTGTTTTTAGTTAACCTTTTCATCTTTTGATAATTTTTTTTTTACTTTTTTACTTCATCTCATCCAGATAGATGATTTGCCAAAATAAAAAATAATCAAAAGATAAAAAAAAGTTTTAAAAAATAAAAATAAACAATATTATTGAAATTTAGTCCAAATAAGGCCATATCTATCCCTATTAAATGATAGTTTTGCCTCAAAACAATTATTATTTATTACGCCGAGTGCGCTTGATATTTTTCACAAACTATAGTTTTGACACCTATACCATTTTATATTTCATCATTTTTTTTGGTCTCTTTCTTAATTCCAACTTCTCCATTTTCTTGATCTTTAACATTTTGTCTCTTTCCGTTTTCTTCTCAATAACAGTGATAGAACCGACCGTGGATCGAACATTATTATTTTTTATGCTTAAAATTGAGTTTTATTTTTAAAAAATATAAATTTTAAGCTAAATAGTCAATAAAATATTAAGTCATGTCTTTAAATGATTTTTAAGTAACTTTAAATGAAATAAAATTTGTTATGAGTTTTTATTTTTATTTTAAAATAATTTTATATTCAATGTGAATCTCATTTGATGGCTTTCGACAGGTGAGCTATACAGAAATAATTATTTTTTAAAAATAGATGAGTATAAATAATGTTTATGACATTTTATAAAAATATCTAAATATATTTTAATTAAAAAAAGAAAATAACTAAATTAGCCAAACAAATTCAAACGATATTTTTATTTCAACCCAAATAAAAATAAAAAGATGCATCAAAACTCTTGATCTTAATTGGTTATTTAGGTACCAAACATGCCATTCTCTTCTTTGTTATTTTTTTGTTATTTCCTTGCGACAAGTCAATTTTACCCTTATTTTTTTTGTCCGCGTATGTTGGTTTAAAAAGTTTTTAGACTTTATTTTTTTGGAGCTTTTCTTCGTCTTTTTTGAAATTTCTCTTATTTTTTGATTTTTTATGCTTTTTTTGAGTCATCGAGAGGAAATAAATATTTGCTTAGATTAAAATTACAAAATATTCACTATAGACAGGGGAAAAAAATATAAAAAGCATATTAAATGGCTTTTTGTCTTATCTATTTTTTTGGTTAAATTTTTCATTTTTTTTCTAAATCGTTGTGACCATATGAATTTAAGAAGTACCGCCATTTGGGATAATACTAAAAAAATTCATAAAAAACGAAATCTAGATCGAATGCATTATTCTTATTGTTGAGCATAGTTTTTATTTTGGAAATTGATTGATGGTTGGAGCATATTTAATTGTAGAATTATTTTTATGAAAATAAGTAATAAAATGAAATAAAAAGAAATAAATTATACTACGAAATAAAAGATGAATATGATATAATAAGTTATATCATGAAAGCTTTGGCTAATTTAGTTATTATGTCAACAGTTACAAATTACGAAACACAACTCTCTTGCAAAAAAAACGGTATAAAATGAGAGTCACTAAATTAATAACAAACGGTAAAAGCTTTGGCTAACACCCCAATATCACAATGGCTATGGACTTGCAGTTGCTGAAGTACATGTTCCATCCACATAAGAGTCGCCTTCGACTACACTGCATGTGTGAGACGTGTATTTAACAAAATATCTCCAATGGTGATCCTGATTTTGACACGTCATGCCACCAAAATTCAAAATGTTACAATCACGTTAAATCAGTAATTTTGTTAAAATTTATTTTAAATTAAATATAGGCTTAACTTATATTTGACTTAGCTTTTTTAAAAAGTCTTTTATTTAATCTCAGTTGGGTTTATCACGTATTTTTATATTTATTTTTTTATTTAAAAAAATTAAAAAATCAAAAATTTATAAAAAAAAACTAATTCAAACACAAACTAAATAAATGTTTGTTTGAGATAGCTTTTTAAGCATAACTTTTAAG
>JAULJZ010000023.1:2832352-2843769 GCA_032270985.1 Heliamphora pulchella
TTTTTAATGAAGCATTAACCGTTAAATGTTTACTTCATTTATATTAGAATTCACTAATAGTAATTTTATATTAATTTTGTAGCATAAACTAATTTTATTTTTTTAACATATTTGTTTGGATTAAAATTGTAAAAATGGATTTAAAAAAGAATAAAGAATATATATATATACTTGTACGAATACGGTTCAGTTCGGCTAGAGCTGATTTTTCTTTAATAAAAATCAAGAATTGAACCGTATACAACTATTTTAAAAAATTGAGAATCAGAACTATGTTGCTCCGAGAGATATTGCTCATATGAACACTTGCCGAAGATGTACTAGCCACTTGGAAGATATCGATCACTTGTTTTGAGGCTGCACTTAACTTCAAAGAGCTCTGACAATACTTTAAACACTTTAATGGTATGGGTGATGACAATAACAAACTGTTTCTTTGTTTGATTAAATAGAATTTAAATTTTAAAAGGAAGAAAATTTTCAGAATTCTTTAGAATCAACCGTTTATATGATTTTGTGGTAACTTTGGAAGGATAGAAATTAAAAAAAAATTGATAAAATTGAAGTAGATAAGGAGAAAAGCTTAAGAAAAATAAAAATTTTCTCCTCTCAAATTTTCGAGGCATTCCAATCTCCTCTATCTTCTGGCTATATAACTCCTTTTGTTATTTATTGGGTTCGTCTTCATGTAGATACGTTAAAGCTAAATACAGATGAGTGTAAAGGAATCAGCACTGGAATTGCATGTTTTGGAGGATTATTCAGTGACAAGGCAAGAAGATGGGTGATAGAATTTTTTGGGAGAATAAATGCGAAATCAAGCATGATTGGAAACCGAGCTACGGACAATACACAGGAGCCTCACCATCCTACATGAGAAAGGATAAAAGAATATAAAAGTTGAGTCAGAATAAAGTCAACCTGTCAATTTTCTCAAGAGAAATAAGCGCCTGAGAACTATCAACATTGCGCAATTGTTGAAGATGCTAGGTTATTGCTATGAAGAACCTCCTCTACAATCAAGCACATATATACAACTCCTCGCCTACATCCATTGGTCACGTTCTATGGGAAGATGCAATGGGGATAGCATCCTTAAGGCTTAATAGTGTAAGTTTTTTGCTCCTTTTATGTCTGTCTTCCTTTTTAATGTACAAAAAAAAAAGTCTACAGTTCTTGCCCCATCTATTGTGTCACGTTCAAACTGTTGGGACAAACTGCCAATATCTTAAAATTATATCTATAATTTTAGTCAAAAATAATTCGGACGGGCAAACACTGAAACTTGCTCCAAATTAAAACTTTTGATATCAAATAATCAAATATAAAACCTGGTAATACTCTCAAAATTAATTTTAAGATTATACCTTTCAAAATCTTGTTGGATTGATTTCAGTTGATACAACAAATTTTAGTTAACAATTCATCGTGATTTTTGTTTTCTTGTCAAATATCCAACACAAGCTTTCTGCTGTATTCTCAAATGCTGGAACTCGATCGTAGTGGGCTACGTTCTTTGTGTTCTTTAAAAACTTTTATTAACTCGACTTAGATTTCAAAGACGTAGAAATCCTAGTCACCAAGTTAACTGGCGAATAATGATTATTTGTGACGTCGGGTTTGATAACAACATATATATAGGCTACAACAAGGAGCTGTTGAGTAAATGAGACGTGAACTTCTAATGTAATTATGAAATTCTATATCAATCTAGAAGTAATTTTATAAAAATATAAATTATAATTTATTCCATTAAGAAATTATAATTTTACTCCGAATCTTATTCTCAAAATTGTAGTATTCGAGTTTCTGTTATTAAATGTTCATTTATTCTCTCCATGTTAAGATTACAGATATCTGCCAATTAAATTAAATTACTAATAATTATATTTAATCAACTTCTTAAAAAAAATCCTTAAGGTTTTTCACTTAACATATTTGACTGCCGAATTATAAAATCCACATGTAGGATTTAACTCAGTCAAAACTTATAAGCTTCCTTAAGGGAGTATCATCAATCTCGCTCACGGGACATGAATTCTGTCAATAATTAATATCCACTATATAATTAACGCCGTTATTCAACTCACTAGGTTTATAGACCCATAATAGATCGCAGTCTCTAATGAATCAAAATAGTGAATATTAAATATATGTGTCTAATAATTAGTTTCAAGTTAAGAGTATAAGTACTCATAATAATCATGGGGCTTGAATTAATTTATATAGTTAGTATAAAATTAATTACCCTGACTTGGTCCTATTCAATATACACAAAGTGTACTAGCACAATGAGTTCGAATAATTATCGAAACAATTACCGTTTTCCGTAATCAGAATAGATCTACTAAAATATTGTGCTATAGTCGTACCGATAATGTGTTCAATTTTATCAAAGACTGTGAACCAAAAACTTATATTCTACAAGAATCGATAATCTGATCTTTTATATGTAAGTCGAACTGTACACACCAGATTAAATACTATGTAGAATAAAAGATACTCATGCACATATTAAATAAATAATAAAACGTATACAATGCTTATTAAGATTCTAAATACTAAAATCAAAAACCACGAATTTTAATATACAACCTTGACACAAATCACTTCTTGCTTAAATTATTATTTTTAATTTATAATTCAGTAAAAAAATAAAAATTTAAATGAGTGTGTTTATAAATTTTTACTTATAGCTTCTGATTTAAATTAGAAAATATTAATTCTATTGTTTTAACCTATAACTTTATAATTTTAATAAATATTTATAATTTATACTTAAGATTATAACCACATCTTTTTAATTATAATTTATAGGATCATACTTCCCTATATAACAAGCACCCACGTCGAATAAACAGTGGAGTGGCCATTGATTAGCTGATTTAAGCATTAGACTAAGGTCCCTAATTTTTTGAGGTCCCTAAAATTTTTCATGTTCCAATTTTTATCTTGTTTGATTTTTTGAAAGGTCCCCCCAAAACTTTTTTTAATGCTTAAGACTTTAAATCTCGGGAAAATAAAAAAAAATTATGTAAGAAAAAAGAAAAAAACACATCCTTATTCAGAGGCATATAAAAAAATTCCCTTTTTAAAAAAAATTATTCTTAAGTTTTCCAACAAAATAAAATAAATTAAAACTTCTTCATTTGTTGTTCTAACTAATTGAAAATCCATCTTTTCTAAGAGCCGCCATGGTGTTATAATGGTAGTGTGGTGGGATTTAATCTTTAATTTCTAAATACAAACAAAATTAAATTTATGCACACATTAAAAAAATTATATAAAATTTTACGTGGTTCAGCACAATTTATTTATGTTCACAAGTAAAAGAAATAATCCACTTCAATTGTAGAATATACAATCATGAGACTAAAAATATCTCAAAACCCAACACTGATAACTCGAGTTTTGAAACAAGTCCTATTTTTTCGCTCAAAAGTTATCCTAATGCCCTTGGTGTTTGTTCTCTCTCTTACATCTCTACTACTTTAATTCAACTCTCCACACTCCTACTAGAATGATAAGATTTTTATTTATAGGCAAACCTTACAATTTTTACCCACATATAATTATAAAACTCTACACATATTAAATTTTTTATGAATTCATAACTACAGTCTAGTTCAAATACATGTAAAGAAAATTTTAATTATATAGGTCCGCAAAATACATGACATAAATTAATTTTCACCTTAATTTGAATTCTGCAAACTACTTTGAAGATAACTAGTATTGATACCGATTATGCTGTTATCGTCAATCTGTCAGACTCAAACAAGTATAACCCGCATCTCTACGGCGAGATACCCAACACCTACTCGTCGAGATTTTCACTGTCACTCTAGCTATTCGCCGAGATAATATTAAGTCCACATTAATATCATAAATAATACTCTTTGTTATATTGTTTTCTTAGAGTAATTTTGTGATGGATCAGATCATTATTAAAAAATAATAATAACAATAAAAAAATAAATTATTTGATATATTTCACTGCAACTATTAATTAAAATCTACCAGAAAATGCAAGAACGGTAAAATAATTTGTAAATCCGTCGCCTAAGAATATTACCGACGAAATAAAATTCGTTTCAATCTCTTCAGCCAATCGATTGTGGCGATTTTATATTCGTCGTCCAATGTGTTCTTTCACCGGAAAATAGTATTTTATTGTTAATGTTATATCCCCGACAAGTTATTTTCGCCCAAAAAGCCTCTTTTCTCGACAATTAAATTGCCAGTCAATATTATCTATACTTTCATTACTAAACGTCTAGCATAAGTATTTGTTTCGAGCCTATTTTATATACATGCTATATATATATAATGATATTTAATATTAATTTGATGAAATTTTTAAAAATTTAATAAAAAGATAGATTTACCTCTGCAAGTTTAACATATTTATATTCTTAACAGAATTGAATTTTTAAAATTATTGCATATATATATGTTTAGCAACATACATAATTAGTTTCATAATTTTTTAAATAGTATGATTACAAAGTTAAATTTAACTCTTCTAGAACTCTAGATTTTTATTTCTATTTTTCCAAAAATTCTCAGATTAAATATGTGTCTTATTTGATAATCTTCTTAAACGTAATTAGTTTATAAAGTCTAGTCATCACTTTTATATTAGTGTTTCATCGACAATAAAAAACATAGCTTGACCAAGAAACTTAGGCATTTTTTCTAAGTTATTTTATACGTTACGAAATGAGAATAACGTCACCAGTTGATTATTTTAAATCTAATCAATCGCAAGTAATTAAAAAATAAATAAATCATACAAATTAAAGACTAGTGATTTTTTTACGTGAAAAACATAACTTGGATAAAAAATTACGGGAGTAATTTAAGTCTAAGTAATCATATACTAAACAATCGAACAGTTACAAGACACTCACCTATAGATTTTGATCGAATTTTCAATCCAAACGTCTTAAGTTATCTTGCCGAATTCACATATGCCGTTCTCCACTTGATCACTAAGTCAAACACGAATAATCTTCGTATGATGGAGAACTTGAAAATCACTATAAATAAAACTTTAAAGTTCTGAATTATCTGTTATTGAGGTTATATTTTCGAGTCAAAATATAACCTACACATCAAATCTCTACAGTTCGAGTTTCATTAGAATTAAAACTGTTAGGAGCAGACTGCATTCTGTCAAAACTCTTTTTGCTCAATCATGCTTCAAATACTTGTATCTTGAGTTTCTAATATTGTACTTTTGTCTTCTGATATGATAAAGAATCGTCCGGCCAAAAGACTCACAACAATATTAAATCTCCTAACTTCAAATAAAATTCTTAAAAAGATTAAAAATCATATTCAAATCCAACATCAAAGATTCTAATACAATTAGAAGTCTAAATATTTTGAAACTCCTATCTCCAAAAAGAATTTTAATAATTTTATGACTTCTAAATGAATTAAGATTTTTATATCCGAATTTACAAAGATAACTAAGTTCCTTCAATCATAAAAATTTTATATTAAACAAAATTGTCAAAATTTAAATAGACTCAAAATCCTAAATCTTTTTTGAAAATCTTTATTTTTTAGTTCAATTCTTTTTATTTTTCTAGTTCTAATGAAGCTAAAAAGTATGACCACGCAAAAAATTGAAAAAAAAATACTAAAAATAAAGAAAAAAGTTACAGAGAGCTTATTGACCTTTATCCTTTTATCTTTTTTTTTTATTTTCCCTTTCAAATTACTGATTCCTCATACTACAATCTTTATTTTTACTAAAAACGAAAAAATTGTATAAATACTAGATTAAACACACGCTAAGTGATGATTGATATTGAGTACTCCCCCTAACGTTTTAACAATTCAAGTTTGATGACAATAGCATGGTTTTACCCTCTAAAGTAATCGCAAAAAGGGTTTATCACAACATCAAAAATTCATTGGATCGACCTAAATTTTGGATGTTAGATATTGATTGTTTAAAGTAAAATTGAATACTGCATAAAATGAAGTGATACAAGGTGATTACGCTACACGACAACATAAGCCACTCAAAAATGAAAGTTAGATAAAAAAAAAAAAGTTCTATGTAAGAACTAGACTTCTTCCACCCTTTCTACTTCTCTCTCCTATTGTTTGTGCTTCCGGGTTTTACATTCTGTTTTATAAAAACCTGAGAAAACTTTATAAAAGCGATTGTCGAAAGGAGTGGCACTGTCCCCGACATAAAGGCTAGGTGGAAAAATTTAGGATGACGGCTTTCAAAGGTCATTCTCATTTTAAACTCAATTCTAACAAGTTTTTTGTTGCCCCTCAAAAGGATTCCTGTGAAGAGCACACCTTGCAGCTTTTCCTACAATATCCAAGGGCATCTTCAGAGCCCACCATGTAGACTGGGTTCTTTTCGCACTCCCCACGAGCAGCCCATTGAGCACAGTTCTCATTATCATCCTTGCAGTCTCCACTTGTATAGTTTATTACTGTTTTGTCAAAAGACCTCACGTGAATCCATTTCGTTGCGGACCATTTTTCGCCCTCAATGACAGGGCAGCTCCCGTGCAAACTCAAAGGGTCGGTACTTGCATCGGGATGAAGACTAAAGAACAGCAAAGCATCCCCCTTGTTAGGTTTCACTGCAAGGAAGGAAAAAAGAAGAAAAAGAATGAATGAATAATTTTGAAGTCGTTATCTAGTTCAAAACAAATGAAGGGAGGTCTACCGCACAGACCTCCCTTCATTATGTACAAATGTAAAATAGTCTTTCTTGGCATAGTTCTTTCAAACGATTTACAAGGTGAAGCAAAGAAATAGACTACAGACAAAAAATAACAAAAAGCAATTATACCTGCATAGCCATTTTTGGCACAGTCAGACCAGTTATCATCTTTTGGTTGAGTATCTTTAGCCTATAAGAAGTCAAAAGTTGGTAATTGGCTCCTATGAAGCAGAAACAAATATGAAAACAAACAAACTTATTGGAAAGAACTACATTAATCAACAAATATTGTAAACCTCTGAATTCGGAAAGATGGTTTCTCCACCTCTAATAACATCAGACAAATACATAAGTACAGTGGCAACCCGGTGTCCACCCAGTTTTTGATTGGCCTTGTCATGAAAATAGTCAAAATGGGGCTCGTACTTTTCACCGTGCTCATAATGCAGTATTTGAATGGCCTCTCCATTCTCTGATCACACAGTCGATTATGAGCCCTCTGATTCCAGTACTTATATTGAGTGAGATAGGAAGACAAATGGCACGAAGCATGGCTAGCAATTTACCTTCAGGGAGGAAAGTCCATGCAGCAATCCTAGTCTCGATACCGGCAACTACTTCATCCTTGAAAAGTGAAACAAGGGACACAGCAAGCAAGCTACCAATTTTAGACAATTTTAAGCTAACTAATAATATGCGTAAGGTTTCAAATTAGTTTCACAACAAAAGTAATGCTTTTTGTCCTGACATTGTTGAAAAATGTTAACAATGAAACTCTTGGTTAACCAAATACAAATTCACGCACAGCTGTTGGGTTGGCAAAGCATTTTGTTGACCATTCAAGCATTTTGCACTAGTCACGCATTGAATAGAATTATATCCTTTTCTCCTAACATATAGATATATAGCATGCTAAACTATTTAATACACGAATTAATCATGACTAAAATATTAATTCTTGATTTTTATTCAATTTCTGTTGTATTGGCAAGCATTTTGTTCCTAATTCAAGCATTTTGCACAAGTCGTGCATTGAAGAAAAATATATCCTTTTCCCTTAGTATATAGAAATATAACATATTATTCGATTTCTATTTCATTCACTTTCAAACCTGGCATGTAAAGTTGACATAATTCTCGATTCTGCGTACTCTAAAACATAAAGAAGAAAGTGGAAATTCAGATTTCTTACTTGAGAACCATCCTGCAGGCATTTTAGGGGGCTTAGCAAATTGACCTTATGCCTATATTTCTACCCATAATTTCACTAAGCAGCTTGAACAGAATCCAGTCCAACTTCCAGGAGTGAATGAGAAAAATCTCAACAATTTTAGAATGATTACAAAGGCATCACACTAAATACACTTGTATTCTGAAGGGCATTTACAATTATGAAAGCAAAAATTCCTAAAATGATTCAGGTTAATATTTTTACTGCATATTAGGATCAGGGGAGGCCAGTATGATTGTTTTACTTCACCCAAATTATAATTATTTCATCAAATTGATATGACTTTGTATGTGACAAGCATCTAGGTTTCTTTGACTGTTGGTCAACCTAAACGTGTCAAAACCACAAAGCTCAATAGGCAAAGCACATATATGCTAATACAACAAATCCATCAGCCTAATAATCATCATTTTAATTAATGCCCCTCCAATCTCCCATTTAAATTGAAACAATGAACATGAATCTCAAACACCATCAGCGATTTTCTTGGGTCTCAACAAACAACTTGGCAAATAAATTCACCCTCAAGTGTATATTTGAGGCTGAAGCATGCAAAAAGAAAATGCACCGCAACTTGATGAGTACAGAAGCCATAACTAGACAATGAGCTATTGCAGCCAAAATGCGGTTTCATTCAGTAATTTATGCCATTGCAGTTATAACGCTGCTCCATTAACTAATTTATGCCATTTCTCTTTAAACACCAGTTTTTTCATCAATCCTTTTCGTTATAGCAAATTACATACACAAACTCTGAAAAGATCTTTTCTGTAATATATAAAGCTTAGCTTGTGTTTGGATTAACTTTTTCTTCTATGGTTTTTTTTTTTGTTTTTAGTGAACTTTTTTCAGCATTAGCCCAAATGAGTGTACTTTCTAGATTCTTTCCGTCATTAGAAAACAGAAAAGTAAGATTTTTTTATCAAAACCTAAAAAAAAGTTCATATAAGACGAAAAAAAGCCAACTTAATTAGGCTTTTTAAGTAGGCTTTTTGGATTTTTTCTAATTTTTTCGTCTTTAGTGAACTTTTTTCAAATTTGGCCCTAGCAGGCATACTTTTTAGAATCCACTCATCACAAGGAAACCAAAAAAGTAAAAAATTTAAACCAAAATATAAAAAAAGTTCAGAAAAGGCAAAAAAAAGCTTCGAAAAAAAGCCACTAGGCTTTTTAGTCCAAACATGGGCTAAATAATAGTTGAACACTTGAACTATGACCAAACAATAGGCATAATAGTGTTATTGATGACAACACATGAAGGTATGCCTTGCGAAATTGATAATAATAATAATAACAATAATAAAAAGAAAAGCTATGCTTCAAAATTAAGGAAGAAACTCTCGCAACTGAAAGCCAAATAGGATGATATATTAAGAAAACAGTTGGCCAAGGAATTAGGAAGACAGAGAACAACGATTCAATACAAGCAATCCATCGAATATTTCAGACAATTTTCATAGATCTTCTTCATTAAGTTCCAGGGCCAATGGATAAAAGCAATTTGTATTACACAAATGAAAGTTAACACTTTGAAAACCCAAATATTTTGCGACACAAAAGCCTAGAAAGAAGAGCCTAACCACACCCTCCACAAAATATATATATCTGTATATATATATAAATATAAAAATAAATTAAAGGTTGCAAATTGGTTGATTGGAATATTGGATGGCTATCTGGATTAAAAAAGGAATAGGGTAAACAGTTAAAGCACCACTAGCAATTAGGTTTATAATTGAAAATAATGAAGAGTTTTCTTACAAAGATAGATTGAGTACAAGTTTGATCTAGTCAGCTCCCTCTTTTTTTTAACACACAATCATACAACAGGGCAGAAACAAGGCTTACCAGGCAAGGTTGTGTGGCTAGCCTAAGCCTTTCCCACATTAAGCCTCCCTCAGAAGTGTAGAGAAATAAAATTTCAATCTCTTAAGACTTTTTGTTGCACCCCTATGGCCCTTTCTCTAAACAATCAATTTAAACTCACCTCCTTTATGAATGCTCCCTTCTTCCACTCAAATATAATCTTTGATGACCTAGCACCATCTCAAAGATTTCCATACTACCCAAAATCCCTCCACCAGCCTCCTCTACTACCGTTACTCACAAGAAAAAACTGTTCATAGGCAAACCATGCCCGATCAACATCAATGGATTGTCCTACCATCCAAGATCAGCCAGAATGATAGATCATTAGTTCTTTGACAAAGATAAGAAAAAGGTTGAGCATTTCTATCACTACTTGCTTATCTCAAGGAGAAGGGATTCATATGCATTTGAAGAAAGAAGGATGATCATTCATGTCATAATTTTATCGTCGGCTTCTATTTTATCAAACAATAGCCTAAACCCCACTCAAAGTCATTATTTCTCTCCAATAACAGTTGGTCCAGATGATTCTTAAACAAATTAGGAAGGATTTAAAGCCTAATCCAGCACAGGCCTTGATTTCCAAACTGGAAAAGATTGAGACCTTCAAACATTGAATTTGTTCAAAACAATAATAATTAACAATAAAAAGGATCCAAGACCCTATAGTAGGGATCAATAATATTAAAGGCTGGTAGGCTATTTTTCTCAGCATCCCACTAATATTACATCTGAACAAGCAATTGTAAAGGCATAAAATCAGTAACAAGCAGAATTTTTCATATAGCATATAATTAGAACAAGATCAAAATTATGAAACTCACCCAAAATTGTAATGAGATGCAAATGCAACAATAAGTTTTAACTAGTTGATAATCCAAGATAAATAAGAAGCTTAACAAACCTGTCCCTTTCTTAGAAACATGCCAGAGCTCGTCCGAACTTCACTGGCTATACTCTTGCCCGATTCGTTGTCAGCAACCATGGATTTCTCTAGCTTATCCTTGGCCTGTTCGCCCAAATTCAATCAAGCCAAATTTCAGATCAGAAAATGCCTAACTTTAAGTACTTAAAACCATTTTTTTTTCCATGACCCTCTGTTTAGTATCTGAGAAAGAGAGTGGCAGGAAAAAAAAAAGAGTAGAGAATGTAAAAATTTTGAGTCAATTATTTACTTTTTCAGGTTCAGCAAAACAATGGAATTCCTATCAGGATTTAAAATTCATTCTATTTTCAAACATTTTCTCGGCAAGCAAACAGAGCATAAACCCGGTAATTAGATCCATGAACTGGGATAAGATACGAAGTAGAATCTAACCATACGAATAAGATGATCGCACTCCTCATCAGTCAAAAAACGCCTGTAAATGAAATCCCTGCATATCCCCAACGCACCACCATACAAAATTCAATGAACAGAAAACACTAAGTAAAAATCGAAAAAGAACCGTTTGGCTTCAGAGAAAATAGGACCTGGGATGCCAGGAAATTTGGGTGACCCGAGTGGGATCAAAAGAAGCAGAAGAAACACCGGTCGTCAATCTAAGCGTCGATCCTTGCCTGAGGAAATATAACTAAAGAATATGTGATCTATGTTCTTCGTGTTACCAATAT
>JAULJZ010000023.1:2843869-2856350 GCA_032270985.1 Heliamphora pulchella
TATTTTATAAAGTTGAGAGAGTATTTTTATTTTTATTAAAAATTTTAGAAATCAGTGAAATTAATTCAATTTTTAATAAATTTTAACTTATTTTGTTTGCAACGAAAAATCTAATTTGGGATTTCTGACTGGGGAAATCTCGAAAACAAGTGGATTGGGCGTACGGAGCACTTTCGTGACACAATCAGACGAGAGTATATTTTGTACATTTTGAGTCGCGCCGCAATTTTTTTTATTAAGCGTATGTAGGGATTAGAAAATAGCCCCGTTTGGATGGATTGTTTATTATTTATTTGTTTATAAATAAATAAATTAAAATATAAATAAATTAATTTATTTGGATAACATAAATAAGTTATTTCGTTTAAACTTGGTTCATTTGAGTAATTTTTGATTTATTTACTTAAATAAGTTTGATTCATTTGAGTAATTTTTGACTTATTTGACTTATTAATTTATTTATTTATTGAAAAAAAATTTAATTTATTTAGTTTATTTGAATGACGTTGCTTTTTTTTGCTTATAAGCCAATAAACTAATAAGCTATGTCTACCCAAACAAGGCTAATGTAAAAATGTTATTTTTAATTTAAATGGAAATCAATAACTTTATATTTTTATGAGCTAAGAATTACTATATGTGGGCTTGTTTGGCAATTTAATTTTAAGTAAAATTTTTTTATTTAAAGTCTCTTTAAATTAAATAAGTAAAAAAATTATTTGGTCTATATGAGTAATTTTAAGTCAAAAGATAATATTTTAAAAAGTTTAGTTTAAAGTAATCTTAAACTAAAAGACAAAAAATTTAGCTTAACATTATTATAATTTTTTAAAATTTAATTTTAGATAATTTTATATTTAATATAGATCTCATTTAATAGAATTTATATATGATTTTTATAAAAAAAAATGGGTGTATATAATAAAAATTATGATATTTTTTAAAAATATAAAAAAATTATGTAAAAAGCAAAAAGGCTAAAAAATTTTAAGTTGAAAAATGAGACCTTTTAATTTTTTTAAGCTTTTAAGCAAAAAAGCAAAATATAGACTTTAAACCGATTGCCAAACGAGAGTTTATTAATATGTTTAATGACATTCGTTCAACTTGAGTCTTGATTGGTAACTAGTTAAAAAGCTAATATTTTTATTTTTTTGTATTTTTAGTCAAAAAATTAAATTGAGTTTAAAGTAGATTATTTGGTAACTTAACTTTTTTTAACTTGGCTGTTTGGGTAAAAAGTTAATTTTTTTTACTTTTTGTTCAAAATTGATAATTTTACTCTTTTATATATTTAATATTAACAATTATATGTAATTGATAGTTGTAGTAAACAAGTTACAAATAAGAGATATTATTATATTTTAAAAGTGGTAGGTATTTGATTTGAATTTTTTGAGAGTTTTTGTTTTGATTGGACTTTTTAATTTTTTGTTTTTTTGTTTTTTTATTTTTTTGTCCAACAAATAAAATTAATTTTTTTATATTTTTAGCTAAAAAAATCAAATAAGGTAAATTGCCAATCAGGGTATCTCTATTTTGAGCCTTCTCTCTCAACAACCCATTGTATTTTAATGTAAGTAGTTTAAATTATTTGAAACTATTAAAGTATTTAAATTATATAAATTATTCAAAGCCATTAAATTAAGTTTTATTTTTGGGTAGTGCTAACCACCGCCCACCAATGGGCGGTGGTTAATAGCTTATTAAAGATAAAAAAATTTAATATCAATATATTTTGGGTTGTAAGGTCTACTATTTTTACAGATATCAATACACTTTATACAAATATCTATATATTATATATCACTTAACCACCGCTCAATGGCTGTGGTTAGCATTTTCTTTTATTTTTTAAAAATATGAGTTGAAGTAATAACAAGAATATTTTTACTATAACATCTTTTATAATTCTTGGAGAGATGTTTTAATAATAGAACAAGGGGTGTTTGATAATACTGCTGCCAGTAGTTTTTAATTTCTTACTATTAATTTTAGTTATAAGTTATAAATTTTTTCAAACACTCACAATTTTTGCTTCAAGTTATAATTATATATTTTTTTATTTCAATTATAAATTACAATTTTTACTAAATATTCACAATTATTATTATAAATTATAATTTATAAGCTAATAGCCAAACGTCACCAAAGAACAATTAATTCTACTCATTTGCTTTTTCATGCACTTATGCACTCTCCGAATAAAAATTTGTGTTTTTTGAAAGATTATGGCTTTACCGTTCTATTAGATCTATTGAATGTTCACCTTTAATTTATTTTGATAATTTAAATTATTTATTTATTATTTTTAATATACAAAATTATCTATATAAAAACTTAAAAATAATTGAATATTATTAAGTATTTAAATAGTTTATATCTATCTTTTAAAAGATAAATAGAAAATAAATGACACCATTGATCCTTTTTTAAAATATATGTCATTTGTTGGAATTTGAAACAATATTCAACTAATTGATTTTTTACATATATAATTTACACATTAAAAATAATAAAATAAAAATTTTTATCATCAAAATGAGCTTAAGTGACCCACAATTAACCAAGCAAGACAATCTTTGCCTCTGTTCGGGATATTTAAAAAATTTGACTTTTAATAGTTTAACATTTTTAAAAAAAAAAGAGAGAAAAAAGTTGGTGTTTAGAATAATTTTTTAGGGTAGTCTTTTTTTTGTTAAATTATCTAATATATTATTATTTTTTATTTTTAAGTTGTAATGTTTAGAATATTAGTACAATTTTTTTGTTATTGAAAGTATAATTGATTTTTTAATTAAAGGTATTATAATTATTTTATTCAAAAAAGTGTGTGATTGCAATATATATATATATATATATATATATATATATATGCTTTTGGAAAAAAATAAAAAAAAATTAATTAATTTTTTAAAAAATTAAACAATACAACTTAAAAATTAATTTATTTTAACAAAATTAACTTTTTGGACAGCCAAAACATGGTCTCCGTAAAGCAGGAGAAAAGCCAACCTCCTCAACTTTATATCAGGCCCGTTTGGGATAGTTGTTTATTTATTTAATTTTTTTTTACTTATTAGTTAAAACATTAATTATTTAGTTAAATTATTATTTTTTTTGGACTTCTCTCATTAAGACGAGTCAAAAAAATAAAAACGTTTTGATTAAAATATAAAAAAAAACAAAAATAATAAAAATAAGTCAAAATAAACTAATAAGCTAAGTTTTATGTTACTTATTTTTGTTTTTAGTGGTCTTTTTTTATTTTTTGATCAAAATTTTTTATTTTTTTGATTCAATTGAGAAGACTCAAATAAGTAAAAAAAAAAAAACTACTGAGATAGAAAAATAAAAATATTTTGATTAAAATATAAAAAAATAAAAAAAAATCAAAATAAACTAATAAGCTAAGTTTTATGTTCCTTATATTTGTTTGTAGTGAATTTTTTTCATCTTTTTATTAAAATTTTTTATTTTTTTAATTCATTCCATCAAAAAAACTCAAAAAATTTAAAAAAAAATAATCAACAAATAAAAAATAATATTCTTGACATTTAGCCCAAAGGTCAATTCTCAATTGTATAAATAAAACCAAAAAAGAAAAGGATTAATCGTTATTAGCCGTTCGTTGGTCTTGGCACTTCCAATCACCGACAGATTACTTGGCTGACAATGGGGGATGCACCTGGCCACATGATATACTGTCAGCACAATTAAATTATATTATAATATAAATAAAATCAGAAAATTTTTACTCAAGTCTCATTTTATGCTTTATTTTACCATTTAATCCTAAAACAAATTTAACTTCCTTACAAGTTCCATTTTGAATTAAATTTTCAATTGTACCATTCCATTTAATCCCCCATTTTGAGCCTGTCTCATTTCCGTTCGAGTACAACGACTCTAAAAAATCAACAAGAAATCGAAGCAAATTCGATCATTTTTGATTTTGATACTTCGAATAGCACGAAAACGTTATCGTGGAGATCTTGACCATCCATGAATTGCGAAAAACTAGCGTAGTATTCAGAAAAATGAATCCGTGGCTACCGATTAGGTTCATAATGTAGATGCAAAGAACAATAATTTTTACAATCACTGAAAATTTCATAGGCAAAAATCTTTAGATTTCGGTATGTAAATCATTTTAAATTTTTCATTGCAAAAAATGATGCATGACAAACGTCGTATGTATCATTGTTGCAGAAAATGATACACTAAATATAATATGTTGTTTACTGAACACATTCTAATATGTTATCATTTTCTGTGATTTTAACAAATAGTGTATTATTTTTGATACATTATTTGTTATGTATCATTTTTTGATATTGTTAGTGTATGATTCTGTGTTACTCTAAAATTAAACCATTTTCTAATGCAACAAATAGTGTTCACTAAAAAACGAGTTATTTTCTGTGGTCTTCGAACATAGTGTATCATTTCTTCAAACAAGTACAACTTCAATGCTTTGAATAATGTATCATTTCCTTTGTATCATTTTGTGCATCAAATGTTCGTATTATATTTAGTGTACCATTTTCTGCAACAATGATGCACACGACATTTGTCATGTATCATTTTCTGCAACGAAAAATTCAAAAGGGGTTTACTTACCGAAATCTGAAGAACCAAAGTTGTATATCAAAAATTAACAACGCACCTTACAAAAAATGAAAGAATCAATGTTCAACGTGCAAAAATAATCAAAAACCGTTTGTATATCGAAAATAACCTGCTCGCCGCACGAAAAAAATGCAACAAAGTCTTCTTCATCGTGCAAAAAAAAATTAAAAATTACTTGAAACAGTCTTCTTCCCCCGTGTGGCTCTTATTAATATGATTGTGTGTATATTTAGCAATTATTTTAAGGGTCCAAATTGATACAGAATAGTTTGTGTGATATTTAAAAATCTGGTCAAATCGTATTCAATATCTAAAAATAAGAAAATATAAATTTTTAAATATAAAGATATGAGTACAATCATTCCATATATATCACGCTGTAATAACTAACAACCTGGAATATGTAGGTCTTATATTTTCAGAAAAATTTAAAATAGGACCTAATAGAACATGAAACTTTTGAACAAGACTTATTTAAAAACAACATTCTAAAATGGGACTTTTATATAATTTGTGCTTTAAACTATTACAAATTCGTGCTATACATAATTAGATATATATAATTAAATAATATAAATTTATGTAATACATATGATCTTGTTAAATCAATACTCGTTTGGCAATCTGGCTTTATTATAAGTTTTTTGCTTAAAAATATTTTAAGCTTAAAAAGTCAAAAATTTAGTTGGAAGATCTATGGGGTGACTTTAAGCTAAGGACTTAAAGTGATTTTAAATCAAAAAATAAAAAATATTGTTTAAAATGTTAAAATGTCTTTATTTTTTTGTTTTTAAGTTATAATATTTAAAATATTGACATGATTTTTTTTATTTTTAAAAAAAAAATTAACTTTTTTAATTAAGGGTCTCATAGTCATTTATTTTTTTAAAAAGTTAGTGTTTTAGTTGTGTATATAAACTTTTTTTTCTTGGGTAAAAGAGTTCAAATAAAGTTAGTGGCTTTTTAGATAGCCAAACAGTAAAACTTAAAAGCTGTTTTTTTTTTTTTGCAAAAAGGTCATCTTTTAAGAGAGACCAAACAGGGCCTTAGTTAAATATTTTAACAAGGTTTTCTATAGATTAAAAGATGACTGGTAGCTAGCCTAAAATGAGTTTTTTTTAGTTATTTTTTTTTTGTATTTTTAGGCAAGAAATTATTTGAATAGAAAGTAAGTTGTTTGGTAAATTAGTTTTGAAATTAGTTTTTTAAAGTTGGTTGATTATATAAAAAGTTTTTTTAAAAATTTAAATTGAACAGTTTTATTCTTTGATATAATTGGTTATTATGATTGTATATAATTTGTATTGATGATAAATAAGTTATCAAGTAGAGATATTGTTGAGTTTTAAAATGGTGTAAGAGTTTAAATAAAGCATTTTAGGATTAGTGTTAATTTGGCTTTTTATTTTTTTTTAATTTTTTAGCTTTTTTTTTTACCAAATAACTTATGTTGACTTTTTAACTTTTTGGTTAAAAAAAAAATCACTAATGCTATGTAACCAAAAAATTTGTCAAGAATTTTATCCCGAATTCAAAATGAGTGACTCAAATTTACTTGTATATTGTGTGAGTTATATTGCAAGTAAATCTGAACCATTCATTTTAAATTCTAAATAAATTTTTGAATAATTTTTCTGAATTTGTAATATTGCTAAAAAAAAAATCAAATTACCAATCAGGCCTAAGAAATAAGGGAAATAGAAACAGAAAAAAAAAAAAAGTCTGGTCATTTTGTTACTTTCGGGAAATGGTAGTGTACCTAAGAGAATAACCAGTTCCTTGGTTTTATGTGAACTGATAATTTCACAGTTTGATATCAGTGAAAATTTACCAGTCAAGTCTTAATCCTTGTTTGTGTTTAATCGCTGATCAATTAGTGGTACAAATAGTATTTTTGTACAATAAAGCAACATTTATTATTTTTTTTATCACATTTTATTCATCACTTGACAAGTTTGCTATATCATAATTAATTCAGTTTTACCCCCGATTTGGTCTAAACTTGTTTCGGAAGCTTTATTTTGTGCCTTTTTAGATTTTTTTGATTTAAATGTTTTACTTTTTTAGTTCTAAGAGAAATCTGGAAATTATATCCATTTGGATCAAAGTTGAATAAAGTCATTATATTTACCAATATTCAATTGACCTGATTTTTTTGTACAATGTACCAACTCGACGATTCAAAAAAAAAATTAAAAATTCCAATCAAATTATAAGACCCCAATTGAGTATGTGAGTTGCCAACCGAGAAATAAGTGATTAACGCATCATTTGGAACAATTCAATGAAACAGAACCACACACAGACACAAGATAAAAAAGTAAATAAAGCTTGGAAATGACATGACACTACACTTTTCTCATTGCCAGTGCTTCACAATTGGAACACAACCATTAAACCTTTTTCATGACTTGAAACTATCAAATTCTCTTTTTGTACTCAGTCTATAAAGAAAGCTTTACAGAGAGAATCAGGCACATTCTGATTCCAACCACACAGTGAATGTTGTAAAAAGAAAGTTTGTGAATAGTGACTTGAGAACAACAATAAAGGGTGGTTGGACCCATGGCTTAGTCCAAGTGGTCTATCCCGGTTTCCAAGGATGAGATCTTGGGTTCGAACTGATGGAGTAGCATTAACCCAATGGTTTAAGGTGTTTGCCTCCAAATGGAGAATGGAGGTTTAAGTCTTGTTAGGGACAAGGTGTAAAGTGTAATAAGTGTGTGTGAATTTAACCGTTCAAAAAAAAAAATAAAGAAGAGGTGGTTGCCTTCAGAATCTCCCATCTCAGGAAACTCAAAAAAAAAAAAAAGTTTTAAAAGTCTCCTTTTCTCCTTTTTTTTTTTTTTCTCTTTCCTTTTTTCTTTTCCAGGTGAATTCAAATCTCCTCTATGTTCCAATAACTGCTTAAAAAGCTCTCACAACAAAAGTTTGATGGTAAGAACAAAGGATGATTTATTAAAAATAAACTGTCATCAAGGGAAATACCATAACAAATTTCTCCTGCATATTACTTCTTAGAAAAATTCAAAATCTAAGTAAGAACCTGATGACCGTTCCGAGTCAGAAGCTCCTTTGTCCTTTGGGGGCAAGGATGACTTGAATGTTTGGTTAAAGAATGATAAATCAACTGGTTTAGGAATCTCTGGAGGGTGATTACTGCGAATGAGAGCCCAATTAACGCTTTCAAAGAAGGGGTGCTGTTTAATCTCTGTCGCTCCTCTTTTGTACCCCAATCTTTTCTGTGGGTCCTTTACAAGCAGACCTCTGATCAAATCCTTCAACGCAAAACTAACCGTTGAACCCTCGGGAAATTTTAGAGATTGACCAACGACGTTAAACATTGTCTCTCGGTTTCCATTGCCTTTGAACGGTGTCCTCCCATGTAGCAATTCATACAAGAAAATACCCAACGTCCACCAGTCAACTGCGCTCCCATGGCCATCTCCTCTAATAATCTCAGGGGATAAATATTCATGGGTCCCAACAAATGACATAGACCGCGCAGCGGTTGGCTCTGCTACAAGCATGGGAAGGGAAACCGAATTTATCAAAGTTGTTCGTTCAGCTCTCACCTTTGCTGGTTTAGAATTGAAAAGATGGGGCTTAAAGCAAGAGGGTTGGAAACAATGAGGCTCAACACACACGGGTAGTTTGCATGCTGGATCGATGCACGATGGCTCAATACAGTATGAAGAGATCGTACAAGATGGCTCGGTGGTGGAATTAATAAGGGTGGGACTAACATTACATCTTAACGACAAATCGAAATCAGAGAGCATAATATGACCATCTTCTCTAACCAGAACATTTTCGGGCTTTAAATCTCTATACACCACACCCATCATATGCAGATACTCAAGCGCAAGAAGGATTTCTGAAGCATAAAACCTATGAGGGAAAAAGTGCAAAAGTGTGAAAATTTAAAATTAAAACTTCGAAAAAGCATCATAGTTAATAGTTATTACAGACTACAGAGAAGTAGAACCTCATCACCAATCATATACAGAGGGTCAAGTTTCTTGTTCATTGTACATAGTTGAAACTTCCAAAAATTTGACACCACAAGCATACACGAAAAAACCAATAGTTTCAGTTAGTAATTCAAGTTTATTATACAAATATGCATAAACACTTGTATCATGTATGAAATGTTCTATAAAATTTTGTAATTCTGGGAACACAATCCCAGTTAAGGTTTTGATTTGTTGAAAAAGAGAAGAATCCCAAAATTGAGAACTAACCTCGCTGCTTGTTCTGAAAAATGCTTGCCTGGCTGGCGCTGCCGAAGCATATGAAGATCTCCTCCACTGCAAAACTCCATAAGCAAACACGAAAACTTCTCGGTTTCGAAATGCGAATACAGCGTAGGAAGAAACGGGTGGTCCAACAAACCCAAGATTTCCCTCTCCGTTTGAGCTCGAATCAACTTCTTCCGCCCCGCCAGCAACCCTTTATCCATCACCTTCATTGCGAACAAAGAACCCATCCCTCTCAACTCCGCCAAATACACACTACCTATATCCCCAAACCCTAGCTTCTTCAGAAGCCTAAAATGTCCCAAACCCAACTCCCCATCTTTCGCCTTCACGCTTTGCATTGCGTCCCACCCCGCGTCATTACCTCTATGGGGTTTTGAATAACAAGAGCCTCTGAAACTGGCTTCATTTGCGTTTAATGCGCTATCACAAGAACTCACAGAACTCAAACTACTATCTTTGTTCAATTCAACATTCAAAGTGCTCGTCTCTTCTTTAGAAGTTGTAGTGTTGTCGGAAGACGCAGTAATGGAACTGCTGCAAATATCAACGCTGGGACTGTCATTAGTACTGAGTTCTTGAGAACTAACCTCGAGAGATTTGGTGACACAATGTTCGCCATTGTTGGTTTGGTTGTTGTTCATGACTCGTGGGAATAGGGCTTTAGGTGTTTGATGAAGCGTCTGAGTGAACAATTTGTTTTATAGTGGAGGATAAACAGGAAGGGGTGGGGTGGGGTGGGGTGGGGTCGGTCAAATGTGGGTTCGGCAACGCCGAGGCAGTCAAAGACAGCGGAAGAGACGCGGGCGAGAAACGGAGTGAGCTAATTTGAATTGTGAAGGGTTTGGTTAGAGACCCAATGACTCTGGGGTTGGGGTTTGAGTCGTCTCTTTGCACTGTCCCAGAAATGCAACAGCTTACGGACAAAACTCAACAGGACCAGATAATGGAGCAAGGGCAAATTACTAAGTACTCTTGAAGTATTATGTAGGTGATGTTAAATAGTATTTTAACAATTAAATAATCGTAATTTATATAATGTGGATTATTTTTTATCTTCTAACTACCAGATAAAATTAGTCATCATATTTTTATTATAAAATTTATTGTCACCATATTAGATGAGAGCACCATGTACTTGTCATATAATATTATAAGAATACCGAATAATTACCCTGGAAAAGAGAGTGTGTATTGCGAGTTGGCCATATTTGGGACCAAAGAAAAAAAAAACAGTTCAATGGCATATTTAAATTAGAGAACCAATCATCAATCATTGCTTTTTACTAATAATAATATATTTTGTTCAAAAAGTTAAAAATAACATTGTTTCTTACCAGTAAGAATCAGTAATTGGCCATGAATTTTGTAATTTAACTATGTCTATTTGGATTTTTTCAAAATAAAAAGGGTATACTACACTCACATCCCTCGAGATTTGATTGTAGCTAATACACGGGTAATTTTGTAGTTTGAAAATCATAGTTCTCTTTTTAAACTATTGCATATATAGATTATTGTTAAAAAATTTATATTGTACATGTAGAAATTAAAGGGTTTTAACGTGAATAAAGTTAATGCTTTATTATTTTTTTAATGTTGGCATCATCCCATCTTATCATTGATTAATAAAATAAAAAATTTGTATTATTTATAATTTGTAATGAAACTAGAAACTTTAGGAAGGAGATTATAATTTTCTAAATCATATGGGTGCATGTTTATGTATTAGTTAAAAACCCTAGCAAGGTCAATGTATTTTTACTTTTTTTGGTATTGAAGGAGTACAAACAGGCCTTACAAAGACAAGAAACGAGAAAAGGCTTTGCCTAGAATATCATCTCTAAGCAAAGCAGAGATATCAAAAACCCTAGCAAGGTTTTTTGAAACAGCATCTTTGGCCAAAAAAATCGACAATTCGATTGGCTTCTCGATAGACATGTTGGAGTATCCATTCTCTATTAGAGCATAAATTCTGCCTGATCGAAGGTATACGGTTGGCACGTGGATGCTTCGCCCCGCTGCTGCAATATCATTCAAGGCCGTTCGTGAATCAATTTCCAATATACCTCTTGCAAAGTCTACATGAGAAACAATATCCAGACCCTTTCAAATTGCCTCAATCTCTGCCTCGAGAGGACTGCACGCATTGATAATACCATGGAAATCAATTGCCCAATTCCTTTGCCAGTCGCTACAAATCCCCACAAATGCTGCAGTTTTTTGATGAGGAAACACCGCTGCATCAACATTAAATCTCAACCATCCCGACTGGGGCGAATGCCATTTGATATGAATACTTTGATTTTTGATCGTATCCATGGCCTTCCAAATGAAAGTTTGTTGGATTGAGTTGTAGATCACCTTAATAAGGTCGACTGGAATAGTGAAATTTGGCTCATTTAATATTGGTTTCTCCACTTCCAAATGTAAAAAATCAAAGTTCGAAACACTAAGCTCCAGGGGTATGATTAAGAGCCAGATTTCCTTTGTGATTTTGAATTGACATCAATCCAATTTTTCGAAGTGAGGGCGAGAAAATCAACACTTCTACCTGGTTGAATGAGCCGAATCCAAATGTTTTTGGCCAAAGAACAGTCCCGGATCGCATGAATATTTGATTCCCAAGAATGTCCACAGATTCCACATGAAGCATCAACACCCAGATTTCTTCGCACTTTCAAGCCTTGAGTCATTGGTCTATCATGCCTTGCTAGCCACACGACCATTTTACAGAAAGGAAGCAATTAAGTTTTTCACAGATTGTCCCATCCTTTCTCCACGTTTAGAGCGTCTTCATCCACGATGATACCATGATAAGCTGCTTTAACCCAAAACTTACCATTTGAACTAAGTTTCCACCCAATACAATCCTTAGTATCTGGCCTCCTATGCACCCATACCTCTTGTAACTTTCCTTTAAATGGGGAAGGGAGTAGATGATTTGACTTGTCCCAGATCCATCAAATAGTCGAGTCCCAATAGTCCTGCACCGTGCAATTCTCTTCAATTGTTGGGATGGAATAAAGACAATGTTGAGACAAGGGAGAATCCAATAGCCAAATATCTTTTCAGAACTTGATTGGGGAGCCATTGCCTAGCCGCCACCGAACACCCTTTTGAAGAACATCCCGACTAGCTAAAATGCTCAGCCAAATAAAGGAAGTGCCCCCAGGCTTTAAATCCCAGAAAGACCTACCTTTGGTAACATATTTTCTTTTCAACACCTCTCCCCATAGGGATGTCTCATTTGCAACAAATTTTCATCCCAACTTGGCTAGTAAAGCCATATTCATGAGGAAAAATAAGACGGGTTGGTTGGTTGCGATTTACAATTCTTCAACCCACCGTTCAACCTAACCCAACCCAGCCCGTCTATGCTGCATATAAGTTGTAGTATTCTTCATATATACAGAATCTTAATTCATTATAATTTATAAACATAACCAAAAGGTTCAAAGTCTCCATTTCGATTCTTCTCGCACCTCTCATCGACTCACCGTATGTTTATGAGATTGTTTGTAAGTATGTTTGCAAGATTGTTTACAAATTTTTTGTTTGATTAACAGTACTTTTGGTTTTGGTGTTGG
>JAULJZ010000023.1:2904494-2920632 GCA_032270985.1 Heliamphora pulchella
GCACACATGTGCACAGTGGACAGAACGCAACAGATCTCTTAACCATGATCCATAGAAATTTTTGGATCGTAACTAGCAGGGGCACACATGTGCACAGTGGACAGAACGCAACAGAGGGAGCAGATGTGCACAGTGGGCAGCACTGACATGGACGTGGCTGAGCAGTGATATTGTTTTGATCAAAAGAAAAAATTCAGTCAATTTATTTTGGGACGTTTAAGTTAAGTTTGGTAACGTTTATATTTTTTGTTTTTTATTTTTATTTTTATTTTTGTTTTCTTATAAATTATAAATAAAAATATGTTTGGTAATTATTATTATTTTTAAAAAATTATAAATAATTTTTAAAATTTTAAAAATTTTAAAAATTGGAAAAAATGTATGTTCACTTGTTTTGTAAACAAATTTTGATTAGATTCATTCGTAATTTCTAACTACCACTTTTCAAATATTTATATTACTAAACATATTTTTATTTTTATTTTTTTATAAACATAAATAAAAATATATTTTTTATTTTTTATAAATTAAAATAAAAAATTGTAAACATTATCAAACGGCATTAGCATTTCTGTTTTCTTTACGTAAGTAGGGCATGGCTGTTCGGTAGAACTAAAAATCACTACTCTTACCGAGAACAAAAGGCCACAAAAAAAACCTCCTCCTCTTGTCACCTTCCAAACCAAACAAGGGCCAAACAATGGCCAGCACACATCTTTCGAACGACCTTTTCCGGCCAATTCTCGGCGTCCCTGTCATTTCCCGGCGACTCAACACCACCAAACCCACCGGACTTTCTCTCTCTCCTCCCAAACCCTCCAGATCGGGAAACTTGAACCAGAAGTTCAAGCGGGTCGTTAGGCTGAGCTTGGCGGAGGAAAGCACGCCAAAATCAACGGTCGACGTTAACCGGCTGGTGGGTTTCTTGTACGAGGACCTACCGCACATGTTTGACGACCAGGGGATTGATCGGACGGCTTACGATGAACGGGTCAAGTACCGGGACCCGATCACAAAGCACGACACCATTAGTGGGTACCTCTTCAACATTGGCCTCTTGAGGAATTTATTCAGACCTAATTTTCAGTTGCACTGGGTGAAACAGGTGTGCTTTTCTATTTCTACTTTCAGTTTAGTGAGTGGCTTCTCTGCAGTTGAATAATGGACGGGAAAGGTCCAGTTCTATTTATTATGGACTTAAAATAGATTTTTTTTAATTATTTCAACTGTTAATTTTATTATTCTAAGTATATATATTATTATTGTAAAAAATTAAGTTGATCGAATATTGATAATTATATTAATAAATTATATACGTGTTGATAAAATAAATAAATAAATAAATATTACAATTTATTTTTATTAATACAAACGTAATTTATTAAGACAGTTACCGATATTCAATCAACTTAATTTTTTATAATAATAATATATACACTAAAAATAATAAAATAAATAGTTCAGATTATTAAAGTGGGTTCATTTTAAACCCCTAATAAATAGAACTGGACCTCACTAGTCCATCACTCGACTGGAAAAAAGCTGTCCCATACACACACACACATATATATATATATATATATATATATATGCAAAGGTTTATGTATGTAAAAGGCCCGTATTATGCACGGTCAAATGTAAGAGATAGGTCGACCTTGTTTAATAACTTTATTTAAAATTAAATTTTTAATTTTTTGACTTTAAATTAAATATGTAAAAAATTAGTTTGGTTAATATTTAACTTTAAATTACCATGCAAAGAGAAAAAATTGTGATTTGATAGTTATTTTTTGTGATTTTAAAAAAGAGTTAAAATTTTGACTTTTAAGTTGGAGCCAAACGATACCAATATATTTTTTTTTTTTTTAATATATTTTGCATGCATTCATTTAGCATGCCACTGTCATAGATTTAAGGTTCAGGTTACTTTTTCTACGCAGATGAGTAGATTTTTTATTAAAGAAGTTTTACGTATTTCCTACTGATCAACATCAATTTTTTTTTACATCCTAATATTGCCAATTTCTAAACTTAACTTTATTCTTGTAATCCTCGTAATCAATTATTCGATTCTTCCTATAAAAAATAATTTTAAAAGATTAATAATTAAATTAAAAGAGCATAGGTGAGATAAATATGCCAAAATCGTAGTTATCTATATTATTCAATATTATAATCTAAATCAGAATTGTGTGCATCTATACTATATATGTATACATATTGACACAATTGTTTTGGTACAAATTTATATTTAAATTCTTTTTAAATTTGAAAAGTGATATAATCTTATCCTTAATAGATTCAAATTCCAATTTTCTTAAAATTTTTAAATATAATTACTCATCTATTATATGAATATACTATGTTTACTTTTTCCATTTCATTTTCATTGACTTTTCCTATCAAAACTTGAGTAGAATACTAAAAGTCTTATATGTAAAATAGTGATATGTCAATTTCTCATTCAGAATCAGTTAATCAATACATAGTACGAATATATGTTGAATAAATATGTAAATTTCTTATTTATTTTATTTATGAATCATGATTTTCCATTCTCACTACAAATTATCCACACACAAAAACTCAGATATGTGATTCATTACTTGAACGTGCAAGTGCATAACAAAACACAAAGTATCAATTCTAAAAAAAATTCATTTTCCTACCAATGAAACATTTTCGATGGATAATTCGAGAATTTAACAGTTAATCACCTAAAACCTCAAATATCTTAATATTTTTTTAAAATTATTAGCAATGACAAGTCACATTTTAAGTACAAATATAGTATTCCAAAAGTATTTTTATGTTTTTTCCAAGCTTAATATGATAACATTTTTCATTCACAAAGTCACAATATGTTGAATTCGAGTTCTATCATAACCAAATTAAGTCAATTAATTTGCGCAATAATGAGATCTATTTGTACTTTATTTACATAGAAGAGTTTCAAAATAATATAAAATTATAATTAATCAACAATATAAAAGTAAAATGTGTCTAAAATGTTGCCAACCATAATCTCTATTTATATATACATATATATTTATGCTATATGAACTTCTTCATATGAAGAAGAAGAAATTTTTAGCAAAAAAGAGTCATAAAAAGTTATATATCTTTTATATGTCTCTCTAAATAATAAATTATTACTTATTAATGGCCCTGTTTGGGTAACATGCTTATTTGCATATTTGCATATTTGCTAATAAGCAAATAAGAAAAAACATGAATAAGCCACTTCGTTTAACTACTAATTGGCTTATTTGCTTATTTGGTTTATTTTTGCTTATTTGTTTATTTACTTATTTGCTTATTTTTTGCTTATTTGCTTAAATAAGCCAATTCGTTTGGCTGAACTCTTACTTATGTTTGCTTATTTGATTTATTGGCTTATTTTTAGCTTATTTGGCTTATTTTTGACTTATTTTTGTTTATTTACTTAAATAAATCACTTCGTTTGGCTAAACTCTTACTTATATTTGCTTATTTGGCATATTAGCTTATTAACTTATTGGTTTATTTGCTTATTGGTTTAAATCTTACTTATTTGATAAACCAAACGACGTTGCTTATTTGGCTGCTTATAAGCCAAATAAGCCAATAAGTCATTTATCCAAACGGGGCCAATAATAATATAGGGATAGAGTTTTAATAGAATAAGATAAATTCAAATCAGGATATTAATATAAATGTTATAAACTAATCTAAGATAAGATGACTTTAAAATTTTTAAAAATTATCTAAACTAATTAATTCTTAAAATTTAAATCTTGACTAACCCAATTGTGATACATAATTATTGAGCATTAGGTTTTTTTAATAAATTCTAAGAAACTCCTAATGTAATTTTGAATCTTAAGAAATAACGTTTTTTGTTTTATATAATAGTATAGATAGTATAAATATAGATAGATAGAATTTTCATATAATAACTATAATAAATAAATATCAAATTAAAAATAAATATATCTGGAAAATATTTTGAATTAATCTAGAATAAACTTGAATTATCTTTAAATATATCGATTTTAAATTTTTAAAGCATCCAGAGATTTTACATAATTCAATTTCGAGTCACTTTAAATTTAAAAATAGTTATATCATAATAATAATATGAATCAAGAATAAGATTACATTAATTTTTAAAATAAAAAAAATTCAAATTTGGACCAATTAAATTGTAATAAATAATTAGTAAACGTAAAAGAAAATATAAATTTATAAAAACTTTGGATGAAGCTTCGGAGCTTAAAAAATACCGTAATATTTTGTTTTATATAATAGCATAGATATAAACATAAATTAGTTCAGTCAAATTGTTATACATAAATATTGGATATTATTAATGTTAGATAAGTTTTACAAATTGAAAGATTATTAATTTTGACCAATCAAATAATAACACGTAATTATTAGACAAATCAAATTGTGTCTCCTTTTTTTTCAAATATAGTTTGAAAGTAAATAATCTAAATCAATAAAGGATAGTTTATATCAATTTTTATATTTAAAAATAATTAAAATAAAATGTTTTAAACATAGTTTGAAAAAGATAATCATAATTAGTAAAGGATAATATTGCATTAATTTCATATTTAAAAAGAATTAAAATAAGAATTTAGATCAATAAGATTGTGACACATAATTATTAAATATATAAATATTCAAAATTCTAAAAAATTCTAAATGGGACTTTAGAGCTAAAATAGCGAAAAGAGTTATAGTATAGAAGTTTAGATTAACGAAAAAAGGGTTTCGTAAGAAGTGTCCCGAAAGCTCAAAAACTCAAATTTTAAATTTTCAGAATTTTGAATTAAAAATTATTTATAAAATATTTAATTGGCTATCTACTAAAAATAGTTACTAAATCTTGATATTTAAAATTTAAAAGGAGATATTTGTAGAAGAATTCTTTAAAAGAGATTTTGTAGAAGATTTCACTAAAAGAAATTTTGTAGGAAACTTATTTAAAAAAGAATTTATGAGATATTCTTTAAAAAGAGAATCAAATTTATTTAGAAAAAAAAAGATTCAAGTATATTTTCTATCAAGATTTTTAAAAAAGGTCTACTATAGGTTTGTGTCATTTTAATTTATGAATTTTGATCGATTTTTTTAATTCTTTAATACTTTAAAATTAGAGAACTCTTAAAAAATGTAAAAAAAATCAGTCTACATTTGAAAAAAAATAACTACAAGTGAAAAAAACTCCTTATATTTTCAAACACAATAAAATCTTAATAAATAATTAGAGTTAATGATATAAAAGATAAATTTTATCCGACTTGCCGAGGAAAGGGTCATGATCCAATCTATTTCGTTCCTGGAGAGTTTATCTAATTCGATCAAAATTTAAGAACGGGACGAGGACGGGACAAGACATACTTATCAATAAAAAAAATATAAATCATAAATTACATATATAATAAAATAAAATTATATAAAATAAGTTATTGACTATACATTTAAAAATTCTAAAACTAGAAAAAATATTGTGATACCCTAGTATCCCACATCGGAAAGGGAATGGGAGTTCCTGGGTTATAAAGAAAAAAATCTTAGACCCTTACATTCAACGAGACCTTTTTCCAGGTAGTAGAGACCCTAGCAGAACTCCACAGTTAAGCGTGCTTGGGTTGGAGCAATGCATGAATAGGTGACCCCTCGAAAGAACAAAATCATGAGGGCTTTGCTTAAAACGGACAATATCGTTACCATATGAAAGATCGGGGTGTTATAAATATATAGTTATTTTTTAAAATTTTAAAAAAGGATATTCTAATTATTATATAAAAAAATACTAATAAAATCTTGAATAGAGAAATTTGGGCCCTAACATGGGGCAGAACTAAGGGTGGATATTTTGTCGCATTGTGTTCGTGTCGTATTATATTGGATTGGTATCAGAGACTCCTTAACACTAATACTACCTATTTGACTAAAACATGTTTCTTATTCTAACACAAATTGCTCATAGAAGGGTTAACATATTTACAATTTATTTAATAATAACAATTTTACATTTTTAATTTCATACATATTTCAATCATAAAATCACATAAGTTATAATAATTAAAAAACACCAAACAATTTATAAAAAATCTTTAAATAGTTCGATAGAAAAATAACGTGAATCAATGTAAGAAGAACTCAAAAGTTCAAATAATTGATGACAAAAAAATTTGCAAAAAAAATTCAACGAGTTAGATGGATCATATAGTTATTTTTGGGTCCTTATATGGGACAGAACTAAGGATGAGCATTTTATCGTATCATGTTCGTATCATGTTATATCAGATTTGTGTCAAAAAATTTATTAGCATTAACACTACCCATTTGTCGTATCATGTTCATATCATGTTCGTATAAAAAATTTCTTAACATTAATACTACCCATTTGATTAACACGTGTTCTTTATTCTAACACAAACTGCTCATAAATGGGCTAACATGTTTACAGTCTATTTAATAACCTGTTTATTAACTTATTTAATAATAATTTTATATTTTTAATTTTATATATATTTCAATCATAAACTCATATAAGTTATAATAAATAAAAAACTCCAAACAATCTATAAAAATTCTTTAAATAGTTCAATAAAAAAACAACATGAATCTATGCATGAAGAATCCAAAAGTCCAAATAATTGATGAAAAAAAATCCAAAAAATTCAACGAGTTAGATAGGCCATTTTTGAGTTCTGGGTTCAACTCTAACTCAATATGTTTATTAAATATGTTATTGGGTTATGTCATTTTTAATTTTGTGTCGAAAAATATAGACCCAACTCTCTAACTTTGCGTATGATCTAAATCGTGTTAGCGTTTAGTGTAAAAATTTCTCATTCTTAGGTAGAATGAAAAGAAATAACAAACCTAAAGTGAGTGTAAAAGTGAAGGCGGCGAGAAATGAAGTTAAATCGGTAAGAATTTTACTCATTTTCAATCCCTACTGCCACATAGAGAGAAATGGGTAGAGAGTTAAAAAAATAAAATAATTTAGAGATTGCGAGTGGTTTAAAAGTTTATAAACGGTAACAAATATTAATAGATATTTTAATATATAATTTTTAATATTATTAAAAAAATTTAATTATAAAATTTCATATAGTATTATAAATATTTTTTACAAGTTACATATATTTATTTAGTCTATATGCAAAATAAAAAGTCATATTAAAAGACCTTTTATTTTATTAATTTTGTATGCTTTAATTCGATTGCAAAAGTATAAAATAATTTTTTTAATGGATGAAGAGTTAAACACATAGAAGAATTATATATGACAACTTATTCATTGAGGTGCTGATGATAAAAAAAAATACGTTTAATAAAATTTCTCTTGTCATTTTATAATTGCTTATATTTTATTAAAATATATTTTTAAGAAAAATAAAATTATATTTTACATGATGAATTTAACTAAATTAGAATATTTCTTAAACGTATTTCTTATTATTTTTAAATATTATAAAATTTTAAAATAATATATTTAAAGTTTATTATTTTTACTCCGTGTATTGCACGGATGAATTGCTAGTTTAGTTGTATGGATAAGGGTTTCATTTTTGTAATGAACTGGTTGGATATCAAAGTTTAAGTGAAAAGGGTTTTTGTAAGCAATTTGGTCATTTAGAGATTGAAGTAATATTGCTACTTTCCTAATTTAACAAAAGATAATGGATAATAGACAATATGTAATTAATGCATTGATATATGTGTAAACTTGATATCGAAAAAAGTGTGTAAATTTAATATCAGTAAAAATGGTAGACTACATATCTAAAAGGGTATTGATGGTGAATTTTTTTAATCTCTATTAGGCTAAGCTATTATCTACTTACCACTTGGCGGTAGTTAGCGAAATGTTTAACAAAACTAATAAATTTTAAGTATAGCACTTTCAATGGAATGTTAAGAATGTCTTGCATAGATATTCGATATAGTTGATTGTGGCTTCGTTTGATGACTCGGCTTAAAATTTGGACTCTTTTCTTTTTTTGATTTTAATCCAAATAAATGAAAGTTTTCGTTCAGTTAAAAGGTGATTTTAAGTTAATAACTATGCTTAAAGTTGGATTTTTTTTTTGCTTTTTTGCTTTAAGCCCAATAAGCGAAAAAATTCATTTGGTTAAAAAGTGGTTTTAACCGCTAGTATAGAGATAAAAGGTTATTTTTCAACCATTAACTTTTTTGAGACTTCAAACAAAAAGGTTAAAAATTTTACTTTTAAGTTGGAACCAAACAAAGTCTTTATGGAGTTATAACTTGTGACATAGGATCCAACCAGAAAAGGAGCCAATCTAGACTAGATGTTATGAAGAATTTGGTTTCACAACTTGAAATACATCATTTTCTGATCTTTATCAACGACGAGAGTTAAAATTTTAGAATTTAAGGTTTAAAGTTTAGAGTTTAGGATTCTGGGTTATATTTTAAATCATTGTTTTGTGTGAGTGGGGAGAAAAGAGAGCATCCCAAATCATTTTTGGATTTTGCGTCCTGGACTGATTGAGATACAATAGACAGGGCCTTTTGAAATAACCACAAGATGGACTGTGGTAATGAAGTTTATCCTGCTACCATGGAAACCAGAGCTGGTTATCACAGGGACTTCGATTATGGGCATCAACCCAGAGACCGGGAAGTTTTGCAGACATGTGGTAAGGTTTCCTCTATCAAAACTAAAATTTAAATTATGGCATATTAACAAGTGCTATTTTTATTCTTTGTTTTTCATTAGTTTCTCTAATTTTTATTTCCCCTCCATTTCGAAGGACTACTGGGATTCTATAAAAAACAGCAATTATTTCTCTTTAGAAGGTCTATTAGATGTAGTAAAACAGGTACTTTCCACTAAATTTTCAAAAATTTGTTGGTACTATTTTGGTATGCCTTCTTATAGATATGCGTATAATTTGTCGTAGCTACGGATTTACAAGACTCCGGATTTGGATTCACCCAGATATCAGATAATGAAGAGGACTGCAAACTATGAGGTTTGTTAGTATTTTTTTATCAAGTACATGTAATTATAGAATATTATTTGTGAATATGAAGGTATTATACGGAGTTAACTAAATTTTGGTAAATTCAACCGTAGGTAAGAAAGTATTGGCCATTTGTTGTTGTAGAAACGGATGGTGACAAGCTCTGTGGATCAAATGGCTTTAATGATGTAGCTGGGTTAGTGTGCTTCTTAATCCAATTCAGTCACATTTCTTTATTCAGTAATCTTATGAACTCAAAAAAATACCATTTGGATGGTTGAAATTCATATTTAATAGAATGTGGAACACGCTTCAATAAATTTCAACCATCCAAATCACTTTCTGAGTATTTTTCTGAATTTTGTTTCTAAATTCATAGTATTACTGTTATTTTTTTTTTATTTCTTTAATTTTGGCCTCATAATTGAGATTAAATCATGTCTGTACAGGTATATTTTTGGAAAGAATTCTATGAAGGAGAAAATACCCATGACTACTCCTATTTTCACTCAAACATTGGACGGTGAAATGTCCAAAGTTTCCATCCAAATATTTCTTCCATCGAACAAAGAAATGACCAGGTGAAGTTTTGTCACTATATTTGGTTCTCAAACATTTCAATTGAAATCACTTAAAATGGTAATTTTCAAAATCTCGTAAATAATATGACTAACTGTGACGCCCTGAATTTCAAAAATGTCTAAGAACGACAATTAACTAATAAAATTGTAAAAATAATAATGATAATATTCATACAAGTTGAAAGTAAAATATGTAGAGTTAATATTATAGGTCTAATTAAAATTTTTTCTAAAGTACACCAAAACAAAAGAAAAGAAATGATAAACTATTACAAAATTGGTACTACAGGTTAAGAAAGGTTGGGTCAAAATTGTGGACCCTTGTTAACAAGAGCCATGGCTCTACATTCTCGTTAGCGTACT
Organism: Heliamphora pulchella; assembly: GCA_032270985.1. NCBI lineage: Eukaryota > Viridiplantae > Streptophyta > Magnoliopsida > Ericales > Sarraceniaceae > Heliamphora > Heliamphora pulchella. The sequence continues at coordinate 2,914,438 of JAULJZ010000023.1, forward strand.
CGTCAGTAGACTTTTTGGACTCTTCAAAATCTAGCATGGAATACCATGAGTTACAAACTTTTTGAGTATAGGTTTTAAAAGATAAAGAGAAAAATCTTTTGAAAGAAATAACATAACTCTCTATACTCAAACTTTTTGAGTATAGGTTTTGAAAGATAAGAGAAAAATTTAACTGTTCCCACTAGTTTTATGCAAAAAGCATGTTTTTATAGAAAATGGCGTTATTTTAAAGTTGTCATTCCAGACAGTATTTTTAACTATTTTGAGATACAAATTTTAGAAATATGAAAATAATGGAACTAGACTTCACCAAAATTTTTACATGCAGAGAATATCAATATGAAGTTACAGAAAAAATTTCAGAGCAATAGATTGAGTATAGATCCAAAAATAAAATGCACGAAATCCAAATTTTTACCAAAAATCTTCAAGGACAGAATCAAATACATGCATTTTCTTGGCTCTTTGGCCCTTGATCCATCCATGCATACATGCATATCCCTCTTATATATGGATTATATAAGAGTTATATACCATTGTTGAGGATCAAACTCAAGAAAATAGAAAATGATGATGAGGAGAAAAAACAAAAGAGGTTTTGGGTTCAAAACCACATCTCATGAATTTGAGCATAGATTTTGAACCTTTTGTGTTCTTGAACCAAAGAGATCATGAAATAAAAAAAATAAAAGTATAAAAGTGTAATTTCTACCTTGTTTAGGGGCTAGAGAGGTTGAAGATAAAGGTGCTTTGAAGAAGAACTTCCAAAAAAAAGCTTCTAACACTTTAAAAATGAGAAGGCTTGCTTTCCACTATCTCTTTCTCTCTAACTTACACTAACCAACACTAGGAAGAGAAAAAAAAAAGATTTTGAAGTGCTTGGGGAAGGGAGGCTCGGCCAAGAGGGGAAGACGAAGGTGGGTTTTATAAAATTTTGTTGGTGGGAGAGGTAATGAATGGGTGGTGGCACAAGTCAAATGGCCATAGCGGCTGATCAAGAGAAGTCTTTTGGCTACAATTCTTATTTTTGATGATTCAAATTATTTCATTAAGAGTTTAATGGTATATTTATACTACATTGTTCAAGAAAAGTGTCTAAAAATTAATTTAATGTATATTTTTAATTACTAGTTTTATGGAATAGAATTAATTTAGTAATTTTATGTTTGGTACTTTATTTATATAATTTAAATTGATTATGACATTATTTAATTTTGGTGGTGGAGCCAAATTAAGTCTTTTGTATAAATTTGTGATTTGATGTATATTTTTGGTTACTTTTTCACTAGTATTGAATTAAATTAAAAACTTTAGGTTTAAAACTTTAATTCTATAATTTACTATTATTTTTTATTATTTAATTAATTATGTAATGACTTTTTGGTTAAATTAAGCATTTTTATAATTATGTATAATTTTGACTTAAAATTAGGTTTTGGTGTATTAGGTTTTAATTGGTTAATTTATAATCACATATATTATATTACATATTATATTTATGTTTTGGAGACTATGTGTTAGTGGGTTTGTCAAGATGGCAAAATTTTGAATTGGTTCTATTAATTTATTTTATTGTTATTGTAATTTAATATTATGATCACTATTATTATTTTTTTTATTATCATTGTTATTATTACTACTATTATTATGGTTTATTTATTTACTTATATATGTATTATTATTGTTATTTTTTTTATTAAAAATTACATACGTCAAGTTTTGGGTTTTAAAAATGGGTTAGGTTGGATGGTGGGTCTAATTTCTAAAAAATTGTGCTTAGATTATGGATTTGGGTCTTTTATTTAATTGGGCTCAAAACTTTGCAACGAGCGAGTTAGGTTCAAGATTGGGTGGTTGGGCTTATTGGGCTTAATTCAAATCCATGGAAAGAATTAGATAGAATTAATTTAAGTTGGGCCAATTTAAAATTTGTTCTATTAATTCTTTCCATTGTTATTGCTATCATTATTATCATTATTATTATTGTAAGTCTTAGAAGCTTAAAGATTATGTTTTGAAAGTTGGAATTTGATTTTATTTTATTTTATTTTACTTATTTATATATCTATTTATTGAATTAATAAAAGATTTCGGCACGTACTCCTAGATAGTCATGCATAGATGTTATATGTGTATTCATTATACCTATTTTTTGTATATTTAATGATGTTGGTTGTAAGGAAAGTGGGTGAGAATTATCTCAGAGATTTTTATATAATTATAAAAATTTGAGGGACTTATGTATAATTATAAAAAACTAAAATTTTCCAGAACTTTGGGAGTGATTTATATGATAAACTAAAGTGTTTTCTTATGAGAGTTGCATCTTATTATGAATTTTAGTGTCTTGAGCTAAAAATATAATTATTGAAAAGTTTAGAGTTATAAGTGTAATTATAAAAAGTTATGGGTATTAAGTCTTTAGGTATATTATCTCTTTAGCTTTTGGATTTATACGTAATTCTCTTATTTCTTGAACTTAAAATTATTCTATGATAACACTAATGAATTTGTTATGCTTGGAAGGTTATTGGAAGTGTTAAAACTTTTTTTTTAACAAGAATTTGAGTTCGAAATCTCGTTTTCTAAATTTAGTTATTTAGTTTTTCAAATTCAATATAATCATAATCTGAATTCAATAACACGTCTTTTATTATTTTTCGTTTCAACTCCGTGACCTAAAACCAGGTCCTTAAACTAACTCTATTTGATTTCACATATATAAAAGAGACAACTTGAAACTGCTTGAGATAAAATTTTAAGGTTTCTATTAAACTTGACACACACTAATGCAATAAACATGTCTATTGACCAGTTTACCGGATCCGGATGAAAAAGCATTAATCAACTTGAGGAAAGTGGAAGGAGGCATTGCTGCAGTATCAAAGTTCAGTGGAAAGCCTACGGAGAATGTTGTTCGTGAGAAAGAGAAAGCACTTCGCTCTAGTCTTCTTAAGGATGGTCTTAGACCTAAAATGGGTTGTTTGCTTGCTCGCTACAATGATCCTGGTCGAACACGGAGCTTTATGATGGTATGATATGGAAGTTCTTTCATGTATATGATTTTCAAGTACTTCAAACTTCTTCCACTGTGTTTAGTTGGTGTTTTTTTTTTTTTTTTTTCTGTTTCCTTGCTTGGACATTAAGTCAAACCTTCAAATAATCCGACTTACAACTCTGCCATGTGAAGATAAAGAACCACTCCAACAGTGGGAAACATTTACATATTGAGACTGAGCTTGTTTGCATGTGATCTAAGCATATTGCACCTCCTTATTTCCTGCCCTTTACCTGCCTTTCTATTAGTGGAAAGTTTGCCATTTTCTGTCTGTGCTGAAAGTTGAGGAAAAGTCTCTCGAGTCAGGTTACTAATTTCCAGTCTATAGAAAAACTAAGATTAGGCTAGGAGGTATTCTAAATACTCGAATATCTTTAATTCAATACAAGAATGAGAAGTTAGAGGTGGCATAACAGTGTAATAAACCGTCGGATTTAGATGTCGTTTCTAGCTACTTCTATTTTGTACTCAACTTGCACCAGGAATCCCACTTGAAATAAAATTCTGAGTTATGGTAATTTCATGCCAGTTTTTCGGTTCTCAATGCAATACTATGATCGATATCATTTTTCTTCTCATTATGATAATCTTGACAGTAGTATCAGACAATTTGATGTGCGCTTCAAATTCAGAAAAACCTGCCTGGTGAGTTTTCCTTTTATATTTAGAATGAGTTTTTAGCTACTTTTTCCTTTGAATGGTGAAATGGACTTTTCAGGAAGAGAGCAAAGTTCTTTAACTATAACCATGATTTAGCAATTATTATGAAGAACATTTATTCTGGGAATTAAGATAGACCAAAGGACCTCACTAGGTCAATAGAGTGATTGAACCAGCCAAAATTCCTATACATATGATTGTCAGACTCGCACACCGATTCCATATTGCTTTGTCTTTTCTCTTTGACTGTGGTTGCCTACTCTTTTTCATTTCATTTTAGCTTATTTCAATGAACAAGAGTTCCGTTGTATTTGTTTCACTGCATGCAATTAAAGGTTTATTTCTAGTATTGGTTGACTACTCTTTTTCTTTCCATTTTAGCTTATTTCAATAAACAAGAGTTCTGATGTATTTGCTTCACCGCATGAAATTAAAGGTTTATTTCTAGTATTGGTATTCTGTTAAATTGTTTATATCTCCTAACATTTGGCATGGTGATGATATAATTTAATTTACTAGCTTACACATGCAAATAAAATTAATTTCAACACAAGATATTTAGTTGGTTTCCTTTTATAACTTACCATTTTGGAGCTTTAAATTGTATAAAAGCACATCCACCTACCTTTCTGGTTTTCTCTTTTTATTGTACTTATCGATCTATATTTTTTTATGTGGATGGTTGACTTTGAAGAGGAATGAAGTGCTTATATGGCTTGGGGAATTTGCATTGGATTAGCTTGTTGACCACCAGCTTGTGCTTCTTGATCATAACATGGTCTTCAACTACTCAGAGAGTTCTATATTCTGTTGATTTGTAATTACTGTGTTCGAAAAGCTAGAAAGAATATTTTTTCCTCTATTAACGGAATCTCATTACTTACTCTCTGTACTTGTAAAGAAGAAAAAATGCTAAGTGCACGATTTTTGTGCCCGGATCTAAGCATGTATCATAACTGATAAATAAATTGTAAAAAAGAAATGTAACTTTAATTATAGATTCCACTCTCTTTCAGAACTCTGCATTGTGGGTGATTTCTCAACAAAAAACATGTGAATTTTTTTATGATTTTTTTTTTATGGATGGGCGGGGTGCGAAGGTTCATTCTCCCTTGAGTTTTTGTTTTGTGTGTGTGTGGGCGGGGTGCGAAGGTTCATTCTCCCTTGAGTTTTTGTTTTGTGTGTGTGTGTGTGTGTGTGTGTTGTATATACCATTCAAATAACCATTGCCTGATACAAGGGTACAACTCACCCGTATACTCATAAACTTATATATACTTGAATAGTTTCTTATTTTTGATAGGGGAGAGAAAATAATGGGAAGTCATACCCTACTGGATAAGCGAGCACTCTTATTTATATTAAAATTAAGAAACACCATTATATTCATGCACCCACATACATCTAATAATAACCATATAATAATAATCATAATAATAATAATAAGTTACCACTAACACCTCCCTCAAGCTGGAATATATATATCAATCATGTCCAGCTTGTTACATAAATATAAGGCACGCGGACCCGGTAAAATTTTGGTGAAAATATCTGTTACCTGTTCCCATGTAGGAATAGACCCAAATTAACAACTCCTTTCTGATATTCCTCACGGACAAAATGGCAATCAACCTCAATATGCTTTGTTCTCTCATGAAATACTAGATTTATGACAATATAAATAGTCGATGTATTATCAACCCAGAGTCTGACAGATTTTATTAGAGAAAAGTGTAACTCTGTCAAAATCTGCTGAAACCACACAATTTCAGCAGCCGCTAATGCCATAGCCTGGTATTCGGTTTCAACGCTAGACTTAAATACTACAGTCTGCTTCTTGCTCTTTCAAGAAATCAAATTCCCACCAACAAATACAGAGTAACTAGATGTGGATCTCCTGTCAAATGTGCATTCAGCCTAATCAACATCAGAGTATCCTTCCATTCCCATATGTCCATGATCAGAAAACTGGATTTCTTTACCCGGATTTTTGTGCAAGTACTGAATAATGCATAACACCGCTTGCCAATGAAAAACACGGGGATCAGACAAAAACTGACTCACTGCACTCACTGGATAAGCAATATCTGGACGAGTCATCGTAGTAAGATAATTAAGCTACCCCACTGTACATCGATACTGCTCAGGGTCTGAAAGAATCGCTCATTCTTTCTGCTCTAGCTTGACATTAGACTCCATAGATGAGTCCACTCCTTTAGCACTCATATATCCTGCTCACTCCAAAATGTTAAGAACATACTTCCGCTGAGAAATGAACACCCCTTTCTTATTTTTGGTTACTTCAATGCCTAAGAAATATTGAAGTTCACCAAGATCTTTCGTCTGAAACTTGGTGCCCAAGAACGATTTAAGTTCAGCAATCCCTCCACTGTCACTACTAGTAATAACAATGTCATCCACATATACGACGAGTAATATGCAACCCGCTGAGGTATGTCGAAAGAATACAATATGAT
>JAULJZ010000023.1:2920732-2932462 GCA_032270985.1 Heliamphora pulchella
CTCTATATTTCTTGGAGGGAATCTGATTTCTTGGAGAAGCAAGAAACAGGACGTTGTAGCGAGGTCGAGTGCTGAAGCTGAGTACCGAGCCATGGGAATGGCAACTACTAAGGTTATGCGGACACAACAGCTTCTAAAAAAAATTAGCATGCCTATGACAGACTCTACAAGGTTGTGGTGTGATAACCAGGCAGCTATGCGTATCGCTAATAACCCAGTATTTCACGAGAGGACAAAGCATATTGAAGTTGACTGTCATTTTGTCCATGAAAAGTGTCAAAAGGGTATTATATCATTGGGTCATGTGAAGACAACAGAACAACTCACAGATATCTTTACGAAGTCATTAGTGGATCCACGAGTTCATTATATTTGTAACAAGTTAGACATGATTGACATCTATGCTCCAGCTTGAGGGGGAGTGTTAGTGATATTATTAGATGTATGTATATTATGTCTGTAAATAGGCCCGTTAGCTAGAAGAGCCCATTAGGGTTTGGTTGTATTCTTGTAATTATTATATATAGTGGACCTCTCTAATTGAGAGGTGGAGCTTTCTGATAATTAATTATTCTTTCTTTACAGTGTTAGCTTATGTTTGGTCTAAAAAGCTTAATGGCTTTTTTTCAAAAAAAAAATTGTCGTATTTTTGGACTTTATATTTTATTTTTTGATTTAAATTTTTTACTTTTTCGGTTATTCGAAGAGAAATTTGAAAAATATGCCCGTATGAGTTTAAGTGGAAAAAAGATCACTAAAGACGAAAGAAAGCCGCAAAAAGCTGAAATGCCTGTTAAGTTGGCGTTCTTTCGCCTTGATTCTTTTTACAATTTTTTGGTCAAAATTTTTATTTTTTTATTTTTCATGATGAGAGAAATTTAGAAAGTACATTCATTTGGACTAATGCTGAAAAAATTTACTAAAGATGAAAAAAAGCCGTATAAAAAAACTTAGACCAAATGCTTGTTTAGTATTAGCGATGGAGGTGATTGTGGCGGTGCCGGTGCCGGTGCGATGGTGGCAAGAGCAGCTATAGCGATAGTAGTGGTGGTGGTGGTGGCAGTGGCTGGTGGTGGCAGTGGTGGTTGGTGACGGCAGTGGTGCAGTGATGGCAGTGGCAATGGCGGTCATGGTGCGGTGAGTAGTATGCTTTCATGTTGAAATGAAATACCTGTTTCTTAGCTTGTGGGAAAGAATAAGCATTCCCAAGGGGCTGATTTAAGTGTGAGATCAGCCCAAGATTAAGGCCGAGTTACTAGCTGCTGCAGGATTGGACATCTATCTCACCACACTCCCCTACTCCTAAGGGACATCACTCAATTAGAAAAAAAAAAGTTAATTTTAAATCAATTGATGAATGCCTTCAATCCAATCCACTTTCAATCAATCGATGATTGCTCCTCTTCTATGATTCTGAACGTCTTAAAGTGTATCATTCAGAAAAAGGTAGGGTTACAGGGCGCTCTGACCAGGTCTTTATCCCTTGGTCTATGAGTAGCCACAATTGTTTTCGATCTTCTGCAGGCTAATGAAATTACAATTCTCATTTTAAAAATACATATCAAATATGAAAAAGGGAGTTTGAAGATGGAACGTCCATTTCGTTCTAGCTTCTTCCTGCATACCAAACGAGCTCTTGGTGTTTAGATATTTGTGTTGTGGCACCTTTTTTTAAAGATTTTTTTATAGAAATTATTTTTTGTTTCTTTTTTCTAGATCTTTTCCCATGATTTGGATTTAAACTTTTTACTTTTTCGTTTGTCTTGATAAAACAAATTTAAAAAGTATGACTGATACGACTAAAGTTAAAAAAATGTTTATTAAAAACAAACAAAACTTTATAAAAGATTTAAAGTAGCTTCTTTCATAACTTTTTTTGGTCAAAATTTTTTACTTAGTTTTTTTTTAATGACGAGAAAAATATAAAATGTAAGCTCGTTTAAACTAACATTAAATAAAATTAACTAAATACAAAAGAGAAGACATAAAAAAGCTATCCCAAATATAGGTAGGTGCTCCATATATTGTTTCATCCAATGTATACTATACTTCTGTATAGATAGAGAAAACATAATACTAAAGCTTCAATTAGCCAATATGGTCAAGTCAAACACCAAGATACCAGTTTAGTAAGAGTTAAAATTTAGAACAGATTATACAGAACATATGATAAGTAAAATAGAAGAGAAAGGAAAAGATGAAAAGACGAGAGAGATTTTAAACTAGGGCAAATCCTCTAAACATGAGTATTTATATTAACATAGAGGCTTAAACTAAAGGACATAAATAATCCTGAACTACTAAAGCATAACACTTAACACTTGCCCTCAAATTGGTGCATAAATATACTTTATACCAAATTTGCGTACAATAGACTAGAACACTTTGCTACTAAGTCTCTTAGTGAAAATATCGGCAAGCTAATCTTCGGATTTCAGAAACGACATACTAATCAAACTCGTATTCAACTTGTCCTTGATGAAATGCTTGTAAATCTCAATGTCTTTAGTTCTGTCATGTTGAATTGGATTATGAGCAATATTAATGGCAACGTTATTATCGCAATATAATCTCATTGGAGCATCACTATACATGCCTAAGTCGCCCAATAAAACTTGATGCCACATAAGTTCAAGAATTCCATGAGCCATGACCCTATATTCTGCCTCTGCATTAGATTTAGCCATCACCGCTTGCTTCTTACTTCTCAAAGTAACTAGATTTCCACCCACATAAGTACAGGAACATGAGGTAGATCGTCTATTGTTAACAGATCTAGTCGAGTATGCATCAGTGAAAGCCTCCATTCTCAAGTGACAATGATTTGAAAACAAAAGGCCTTTTTTAGGAGCTGATTTAAGATACCGTAGGATGCGAAATATAGCATCAAGATGTATTCCATGAAGATCATGCACATGTTGATTGACAAACCCCACTGCATATATAATATCTTATATAATATCTGGACGTGTATGAGAGAGGTATATCAACGCCTCTGCTAAGCCGATGATTAGATTTAATAGGAGAATCCACTAATCTATAACCGTTGTACCAATTTCCTTAAGAAGATCTAAAATATACTTCTTTTGATAAATGAAGATGCCCTTATATGGTCTGGCAACTTCAATTGCAAGAAAGTAACGTGAGGGCCCTACATCTTTAATTTCAAACCTTTGGCCAGATAAGCTTTGAGCTGTGAAATAACTTCCATATCTCGTCACAACGATATTGACATACACAATGAGGAAAACAATATTATATGCACCTCTCTTAGTGAACATAGTATGATCAGCATGGCTTTGCTTAAACCCAAATCTCAACATTGCCTAAACAAAGTTGTCAAACCAAGCTCTAGGGGATTGTTTCAACCCATTCAACGCTTTCTTCAAACGACAAACTTTTCCTTTAGTTGAGGAAGATGAGAATCCTAGAGGGATATCTATATACACTTACTCTTCAAGATCACAATGTAAAAAAGTATTCTTCACATCTAGTTTCTACAAGGGCTAATCCAAATTAGCTGCACAAGATAGGAGAATTCGAACCAAATTCATCATAGCTACAGGGCCAAAGGTGTCCTGGTAGTCAATGTCACGCGTTTGAGTGAATCCATTAGCAACGAGCCGTGCCTTGTATCTCTTAACAATCCCATCTGCTCACTATATAACAATGAACACTTATTGCAAACCCCATGTTTCATCCCATTTAGCAGAGTAACTAAACTCCCAAGGGGCATTCTTGCTCACCACTCTCATCTTCTCTACCATAGTTTCTTTCCACTTAGAGTCAGTGAAGGCATCTTTCCAACCCTACGGAATAGATAGTGAACAAAGATGAAACAAAAACACGATACGAAGGGGACATGGAGTCATATGAAACGAACTTTGATATGGGACAATGAGTACAAGTTCTAACTCATTGTCTAATAACAATAGGAAGATTCGAGTCATCAACTTCTTGAGTATTTTCTACAAAAGAATCATCAGGAGGCTCATTAGTTGAGATAGTAAGAGGAATGACCACTAAAGTTGAGGATGACGATCGGCCTCTCTTTTGAACGTCTTGAATAGATCTTGAAATCAGTCCTATTCAATGTGGGCTCTTCCTCACCATCTAAACTGGGCACCCTCTCACCCCCTAATCTCTGCTCCCCTTCACCAAAAAATGAGATAAAGTAGGCAACATCGAAGATATCTCTTCTTCAATATCAAGCTCCCCCTGAAGAGGTGGCAGAAAGACAAAAGGATTCGAATTCTCAAAAGGTGACGCCCATAGTGACATAAATCTTGTGAGAATGGGATCAAAACACTTATAACCCTTTTGAGTGGGAGAATAACTAATAAAAACACATCGTAAAGCCTTGGGTTGAAGTTTTCAACGAGAATGGGAAGGCATGTGAACAAAACACACGCAACTAAAATTTTTGGATAGAAGATAAGGACTGAGAGAACTCGATGAAAGCAGCTCAAAGGGACACTTAAAATCAAGAACATTGGAGGGGATAGGATTAATAAGGCAGGCAGCGGTAAGAAGAACATTACCCTAAAAAGATTTAGGAACGCACATAGTGAACATGAGAGCACGAGCAACCTCTAAGAGATGGTAACTTTTCCGTTCAGCAATGCCATTTTGTTCAGTGGTACCAACGCGACTTGTTTAATAAAGAATACCTCTTTGAGATGTGCTCGAAATGCGCCATCAATATATTTTGTCCCATTGCCATTATGAAGAGCTTTAATGTTGGTTGAAAACTAATGGAGAACCATTTTGTGGAAAGCTTGAAAGTGAAAAAAGTTTACTTTTGGTTCGAAGCAAACACACCCAAGTAGCACAAGTGTAGCAATCAATAAAAGTAACAAATCAACAATAACTAGACAAAGACAACACGTGAAGGTCCTCACACATCAGAATGAACAACCATAAAAGGAGAAGGGCCTCTTTTATTAATTGAAGGATAATAAGAACGTTTATGCTTAGCAAAATCACAAGTATAATAAACAAAACTACTCCAATGACAAGTCTTGATTAAAGTAGAAAAAGCTTTTTCTAAAACACCAAAAAAAGGATATCTTAAACGACGATGCCACTGATGCAAAAGAGAAAGAGAAGATCAAGTCACAGCCTAAAGCTCCTGGCCAGGACCAGATGAGGAAGGAGAGATAACATCCGAAAAATACAAGCCCTCGTGTGCTCTATCACTGCCAAACGTTTGCCCCTTATCTAGCCTCTGAAAAACACAATGAGTAGAAAAAAGGTCACAAAGCAGTTCAAAGAGTTGGTAAGACTACTAAGGGAAAGAAAATTAGTAGAAAACTTTGGAACATGATGAACAGAAGAAAGGGAAATGAATGAAGTGGAAAACCATTCTTTGATATACTATGTCACGGGGATGCTAGCCATTGTGCATTTTCCACTCTATTTTCCAATGCACATATTTTGTCATGCCAATTTATTAACCGAAACCGTGACTAAATAACTACAACTCAAAAGGCTTTCTGCACGGATTGTTTTGGCTAAATGAATTTGGCATTCCATGAACTCTGACTTCACTTTCTGCTTTCCTTTTTAATAACAATTAAAAAGATTTTACTTACTTTTACACCACTCTCTATAGGCCTTAGACATCCAAAAAATGTATTACATTAAGTTGTGGAGCCCATTAGTGATTTAGGCCAAGAATCCTTGACTTCATAACCCTTGTCCATAAGGGGAATTCTTTTAGCATCTTATAGCATCTTGCTGTACACTTTGCTATTGCACAATAGCGTCATCTTTTAGCAATGATCCTAATCCATGCCTATTCTTTTATTCAAAAGATCCCAGCCCCTTACTCTGAGCCAAACCCATCAACGAACATGCCCAAAACAACCATGTACAGTTGTGGCAATACTTGTTCAAGGTTTTTTGGGAGTTAAGTTATTTTGCTGACACGTGACTTGGCAACTTTTATTCGCTAAGTTAAGTAGCATAATTATCTTTTGCCTAAAATGTAGGACAACTTGATTACACACGTATGAAACCTGCCAACAGAATTTGCATATTTATGTATCAGATGTTTGCTTGAAACTTGTAAACAGCGTCTCTATTCACTTCAACATTGCCTAGAAAAGCATCTGTCCTAAGAACTCTGTATGAAATCCACTTTACAGTTTATCACGCGTGTTATTGACTCATAGTTTAGGGAAGCATCAAGCATGTTTTGCGGCTCAGTGAATGCCCAATACTTTCTGAGTTTTCAATCAGAGATCTATAGTTTCATGCTCACAAACAGAGAAACATCATGTATATAATTAATAAATACAAACAGATAAACATCATGTATAAAATTAATAAATACACACAAGCATTATGAATGTTCCCATTAGCTGTGTTTGGATTTTTGCAAACCATTATATTCAACACCCCCTAGCAATTTGAAGATTTATTCTTCAATGTTACTATAGAAGTCTTCAAATTCTCAACTTTGTCATGTTGGTTGTCAAATTACAGCTGTGGCATTGATATATCCTCTCTTTATAGAAAAAGGAGAGCTTTTCGATGGTGAGCACAGAAGAGTTGCCACTTTTTCAGAGATTACTTCTCCCGAACAATTAGAGAAGCTTGAACCGAAGGATGAACAAGCAGAGAACATTATTGTTAATTTACTGGATTGGCAGGTTTGCCCTTCAATAACTACTTAGTGGAATTTAAGTATGATGGCTCATTAAAGTTATTTTTTCACTCTCCTTTACTCCTGGCACTGTATGCTTAACTTTCTATGCATATCTATGGTCTGCTTTGTTGTTAAGTTGATGAAGATACAGAGAACACTTGTATCTGTTGGGAGGACTGGTGAATGAATTGGCCTGTTCTCTCAATCCATTTTGATGATGTATAAAGCTGTTGACATGACTGCTGAAACCCTATCTTACTTGATTAATGATTTTGATTATACGCTTTATCATTTTTCAGTTACAAGACAGTTTGTAGTATTTCTCATAATGTTGTTATTATTGTTATAATTATTATTTGATATGTAAAGAATTTGTCGTAATGTTATTATACTAGCCTTTCATTCATCAATTTACTGTTTCACATGTTGTGTCAATAATAATTTACTGTTTCACACCTTGTGTTACTGATAATCACTAATACCCTTGTAATTTACGTTGTGGAACACATGCTCCAAAATATGGTACACGTTTGTTCTAAAATAGTGAATTTAGCAATCCAAAGTGATTCCAAAAGTTTACCCTATTTATTTACTTACATATCTTGAGGTAAACAAAACCAAATGTAGTAAAATTAAAATCTAGGGAGAGAGTGGAGGTTTGCCAAGAGAAAATGCCGAAAAAAGAAAAAAAAAAAAAGAAGTCATGCTACTTTTATAAATGCATTTTACATGAATAATCTGAAAAATAATGCTATGTTTAATTGGATATTATTACCTTAAGAAGTACATTCTATAGAAGCATATCCCTATTGTACAACAATTTAGGGAATGTGCCTTATGACATTTCCATTCTTTCTTCTATCAGAACAATCCATGTTCTAGGTAATGTTGGTCACACGAAATGTCTGTCCTCAGTTCATTTTTTTCCTCTATCCTTTTTCAGTTGCAGAGTTTTATAATATTTCACATGCTGTCTGTCTGCTGGTTGAGGCAGTGGCCTTTATGTGTGCATTTAAGCTTTAGTAATGATCCCAATTCCCACGTTGTCACTCTATAATACCATTTGTTGTTTTGATCGGTAACATAATCATTTTCTTGCCTTTGATCAGTTAGCATATTTATAGGTGAGTGAAATATTTAAGTCTGCTTTCAACAATATGCCCACTGGGCCTCTTAGATGGATGTCTTTCATAGGTGATACCTGCAGAGAATATTGTTGCAGCTTTTCAAAGCAGTCAAAAAACTGTATTTGCCATCTCGAAAACCCCCAATGAAGCTCAGATTTTCCTTGAGGTAATATTTAAATACTCTAAAGTGAAAGACCCAACAATGAGCTCATAAATGATCACATAAATTCTTAAATATTGTTGTCTTTTTTAAAATTGCTAATATTTTCCTTAAATGCAGACTGTACATTTACACGTTTCTTCTTTTGTAGGCCCTGGAGCTGGGTCTAGGTGGAGTTGTTTTGAAAGTTGAGGATGTTGAGGCTGTCCTTGAGCTGAAGGTAATACCTTCTGGGGCAGGGCTTCTTAGCTAGTGAAAGCATTGCTCCTTATCAGTGGTAATATTTCCAGGACTATTTTGACAGAAGAAATGAAGCAAGCAATCTGTTGGACTTGACCAAAGCCACTGTAACTCGAGTTCAAATGGCTGGAATGGGTGATCGAGTTTGCGTTGATCTCTGTAGCCTCATGAAGCCTGGTGAAGGACTTCTGGTTTGCTTCCAGCATCTCATCTTTAATTTGGTACTTTTGATCTATTACTCGGCTCACATTGGCCATGTGTTACATGCCATTCTTGTTGTGCGAGTATTTTTAGGTTGGATCCTTTGCTAGAGGGCTATTCCTTGTTCACTCAGAATGCTTGGAGTCGAATTATATTTCCAGCAGGCCTTTCCGAGTCAATGCGGTCAGTTTTTTCCTGGAATAGCTGAGGACTGTATCATTAGTTTTGATGTGTCAGTTGCCATCACAAGTTTAATGGTGCCTGCTTACGGCTGCATATGTACATGAGTGAATTGCATTGCTTTCACTTTCGCCTCTTTCCATGACATGGCTAGAAGAGATTAGTACACAGTAAAAATTATTTGAAAAACTGGATTTACTTTATTTCTCAGCTAATGCTGTTTAGACCGATCTACTTTTTCGCGTGCCTAATCTGTGATGAGTATTTGGCCATTGAATATACCTTTGAAGTGTGAGATAATTATATCCAGTTTGTAGTTTTTATAGGTTAAAATGGGTCTAAGGGACCTATGGTCTGATGTGAGGCACATATTGCCTGCTTTATTTTCCTGAAAAATGACACATGAAATTCGGTTTCTTTTAGTTGGAGAATCGTTGAACTTCTTTGAGAAATGAATTGCTTACCATTGTATTTTCTGCCTTGCGTTTGTTTTGGACTAGCTTGTCGGCATTGTGAGCTGCTTTTATTATTCCTAAACTAGGTCTTTCTAAGTTGCCCTCATATTGAGGAGGTTTGGCTTTCTCAGCCATGTCTTTGTGTGCCCCTTGGGGGTTTTCTTAGACCTTCACTGCCTAATCTTTCTTTTGGTTATAAAACAGTCACACCCCCCCCAAAAAAAAAAAAAAATAATAAAAATAACCCCCCACCCCCAAAAAAAAATAAATAATAAAAATAAAATGGTGGGAACTGTATGGAGTCACTGTCTCATTCATTTTTTCCTAATATTGCTGTTGCTTGAAAATTTGCAGGGGCCTGTGCATGCCTATGTTGCTGTTCCTGGAGGAAAGACCTGCTACCTTTCAGAGTTAGAAGCAGGCAAATGGGTAATTGTGGTTGATCAAGGCGGTAGGCAACGGACTGCAATTGTTGGGCGTGTGAAGATAGAAAGCAGACCATTAATCCTCGTGGAGGCAAAGGTCATTAATATTACCTAAATGATTTCTTATTATGCATCATGATTTAGACATTTTCTGAATTCTATCATCCACTTGTCATTAATTGGAAATAAAGAACTTCACATGTAACAGCCCGACTCTTCACATGCCAATGACATTGTCCGTTTTGGGCAAAACCTTCACGGTTTTGTTCTTCCCACGGGGTCACCCATCCTTGTATTGCCCCGTCTAAGCATGCTTAACTACAGAGTTCTGTTAGGGTCTTTACCACCTGGGAAAGGCCTCGTTGCTATGTAGGGGTTTAATGTTTTTTCTTTATAGTCCAGGAACTCTCTCTTTTCAATGTGGGATACCAGGATATCACAATCTACCCCCCTTAGGACTGCACGTCCCCGTGCAATAGCCTGCTAGCTCCGGTAGCCTGTCAGTCCTTATCGACCTGTCCACTCTGTAATCCACCCACGTGTCACGCGAGACGGCAGGGGCCCACACTCGGAGATGAGGAGAGTCAGCTTTGATATCATTTGTAACACTTCGACCCTTTACATAGCAACGATATTATTCGCTTTGGGCAAAACCCTCACGGCTTTGTTCTTTCCAGGGGGTCACCCATCCTTGTATTGTTCCCGTCCAAGCACGCTTTACTGCGGAGTTTTGTTAAGGTCTCTACCACCTGGAAAAAGGCCTCCTTGTTATGTAGGGGTCCAAAATTTTTCTTTTATAGCCCAGAAACTCCCTCTATTTCCGATGTGTAGGGCTCGTTGCTATGTAGGATATCACACATCAGAAAGAGAGGGAGTTTCTGGGCTATAAAAGAAAAACCTTGGACTCCTACATAGTAACGAGGCATTTTCCCATGTGGTAGAGACCCTAGCAGAACTCCGCAGTTAAGCGTGCTTGGACGGGAGCAATGCAAGGTTGGGTGACCCCCTGGGAAGAACAAAACCGTGAGAGTTTTTGCCCAAAGAGGACAATATCGTTGTCATGTGAAGGGTTGGGGTGTTATAGATGGTATCAGAGTCGACTCTCCTCACCTCCGAGTGTGGGCCTTTTTCGTCTCGCATGACATGTGGGCGGGCTTTTGAATGGGGGGGTCAATAAGGACTGACAGACTACCGGAGCTGGCAGACTACTGCACAGGGACGTGCCGCCCTAAGGGGGGTGGAATGTGATATCTTGGTATTCCACATCGGAAAGGGAAAAAGAGTTCCTGGGTTATAAAGGAAAAATCTTGAACCTTTACATTCAACGAGACCTTTTCTCAGGTGGTAGAGACCCTAACAAAACTCCGCAGTTGAGCGTGCTTGAACAGAAGCAATACAAGGATGGGTGACCCATTGGGAAGAACAAAATCGTGAGAATTTTTGCTCAAAACGGACAATATCGTTACCATGTGAAGGATTCGGGTGTGGCATCACATGCAGTGGTGCGTATCTATAAGACTCTTATTCCTAGCTGCTTAGGTAACTATATGAACTCAATAGGTTATGGTAACATTGCAATTGTAAGAAAAATCATAGTAGTGGGAATCTTGTCAATAAGTTCTCTGGTAAAGTTTTGCGTGGCATCAATTCTTTTGAACTTGTGCCAAGTTCTGGAGAGTCCGTGGTGAAAAGGTAAGACAAGTTAGGCATAATGAAATTCCCTCTCTTAAGCTGAAAGCAATCCAAACTATTGACTTTTTCCCTTCGGTATGGCATAGCTGTCCCATCCTCCCTTATGCCCCAAAAAACTATCAAACATACAATTAGTCTCTTAGATTCTAATCGTATTGTAAAAAAGTTATTTGCGACCAGGAGCAGAGCTAAATTGGGCACAGTGGAGGGAATTTGATTTTATTTCGAGAACACCCTTATAATAGTTTAAATTTAAAAATTTATGGGAGTAGTTCCATAATTACCACTCACTTCCATCTTTATTAATTTTTTTTTTTATTTTGAAAATCTCATTATTCTTAAACTCCACAATTCGTAATCAACACATTTTATTTTTATAATTTATTTTGTAATTATTTTTATTAGGTGAGCTCTTTTTTAATATTTTTATACAATATTTTTATACAATAACTAATATTACACATGCATTGCGTGGATACAAACACTACTGTGTGTGTGTGTGTATATATATGCGCATACACATTTCATTGTATGTACATACATGCATATTTCTATATGCATATATACGTGTATATAGTGACATGAACTATGGTTCTTG
>JAULJZ010000023.1:2932562-2942649 GCA_032270985.1 Heliamphora pulchella
TGGGGGTGGAGAGAAGAGAGAATGTGACATTTTCAAAAAATAAAAAATATATAGATGTCTTATAGGAGAGAGAAAATTGTGGAAAACTTTTATTTATATATCAGATGAGGTAGTAAAGAAAAACGTTGTTGAAGAGAAGCATTTTTTCTAGTGGATAGAATTACTAATTAGAAGGGTAATGAGGATATAAAACAATTACAATTGAGCACGATGACCGGTAAATGATATTGATTGGGGGGTGATTTTTCTTCTGCTCACTTGATCGACTCGGAGATTTAATAGATCTTTGGTATCATCCTCGATAGTAAGATATATGATGCGGATCTTAAAAGACACATGCTCAATTTTTTAATTTTATTACTGATTGTATTTTATTATTTTATATTCAATTTTCTTATAGTATTAGATTTCTTTATAGTATTAAATTTATTTACCTATTAAGATTTGGATAAGTAATGATATTTTTGAAATGATTATTAGCCATTATGATAGGTTTTAAGCTTGCTTATAAATAAGCCAATTCTACATCGTAATTGGTGGAGTTGATTAATGAAAAGTTGATTTATAAGCTGTGGCCTTGTGCTAGGGTTTTGACCATTTGCTTTTCCCTTCTTCCATCTCTTGTCCTTCCACGTTCGACATATATTTTTTCCTCTTTAAACAAAACTCTAGTCGAACCAATATCGCGACTCATCCATTCCAATCACAGTGCAACACCGTCGCGTTGCTAACCATCCATCTCTCCTTTCTCTTATTGGCATTGACCATCACCATTAAGGCCAAAGCATCGCCGAGCATCAATCTTCTCCATCGACCATGCTCCCCGCAACCAACCAACGCTGCAACCTTCATCAATCACCACCATCTTCATCGCACCATCCGTCACCACCACAACCACTGTTGGCCAGATATACAGTGGTTGGTATCTTGCTCGAACCTTCTTCTCTCCTCTCATTTTTTTCCCTGCCATCACCACTGGCACAGATCTCCCTCTTTCCTCTCTTCTCTCTCTTGTGTTTATCTACTAGAAGAGAAAACGCTAGCCCTAACTCCCTCTTCTTCCCTTTCTCTCCCTCCCTCCCATCGAGCCCTTGTCGTTGCCTCAATTTAGCGAGATCCCTCTCTCTCGCCTCCCTTTGTTAAAGCCCTAGACACGCAAAAAGCCAGTTAGCAAAGAGCCTCTTTGATCTGACCCAACAATGCCCACTCGCTTGAATCAGAACCAATAACCCGAAATCCACCATAACATGAGTCCCAGCCTACTGAACATGCCCAATTCTCTAAAATCGCCATCGCTAGATTGAGATTTATTGAGATTTATAGGGTGGCGGGGACACCAAAAAACTTAGCCATACCCGACCCATCTTCCTACCCACTCTACCTACTAAATTTTGACCATTTGTTTAGCCAAATAAAACTCTTGACCCACTTCGACCTATTATATCTAAATCCACCCATTTATACTAGCTCAGCCTAGTAGAAGGGAAAAATAGCCTTGTCCCTCAAAAAAAAAAAACTCCAAAAAAATACTTTAGCCAACAAAATTTGTAAAATTATCTACGATGAGGGATATCCAATAAATGCAGTATCTACATCAGCCATTATAGGAACGAAACTGCAGCCTGAACCACACCTGCGACCCTATTGATTATTTTGGGATGATAATACTCATCTTTTAGTCTCCCAAAAGTGTTTGGCTTCTATTCAAATAAGTGACTATTTTGATGAGACTTGGTGTGACGTTCTTTCCATGACTATTCGCATGTATTACTTGGTTATCCATAGATAGATGAATTTAGTGTTACTTCTAATTTGGAAGATAACACCATTAGATTTAAATATTCTGAGAAAATCATTTTGTTGAAGACTGAACTTTCAAAACAGGATGAGATCTCACCTCATGGTTTAACCACCTCCAAGCCTACAGAGTTATATTGTCACATTCCATACCAATATAAGTTAACTTCTAGTTCATAATGAGTCAACTTAGTCTATTTCTTCTTCAGCCGTTGAAGAACAAGAAATTTCCATGCCAAAAAAGAGATCTTCAAATGAAGATTCTTTTGAACATAAGGATAAACTCTAGTTGCAAATGCTATTGATTGTCCACCAACAAAAGACTCCATCAAGACAAACAAATTGATTTCATTGGTGTTGAAAACTTTGATTGGGTGTTCAATTCATACTTAGTCGACATTGACAACAATCTCAGGATCAAAATTAGATGAAACGTGACGAAACTATCGCAACTCACCTATTCAAAATACTTGAATATTTGGCATGACAGAGTTCATTATTTCAGGACGAACTCGAGGTCGAGTTCTTTTTCTCAATGAAGAAGAATAATGTGGATCGTAAAGGACACAAAAGCTCAATTTTTAAAATTTTATTAATTATTGTATTTTATTAATTTATATTCAGTTTTCTTATAGTATTAAGTTTCTTTATTTATTAGTTTCCTTGTAAAATTAAATTTTTTATTTAGCCTATGTTTGGACTAGCCTTTTTTTTTTAGGCTTTTTGGTTTTTTTGTAGAAAAGTAAATGTAAAAATATGTAGAAAAAGCCAAAAAAAGCCTAATTAAGCCAAATCAGTTGGCTTTTTTTTTGGCTTTTAAGCCAAAAAGCTGCTAAAAAAAGCTTACCCAAGCTCAGCCTTCTTAAGATTTAGATAAGCATTAGTTAGGATGTTTTTTATATGATTGTTAGCCATTATGATAGGCTATTAGCCTATAAATAAGACATTCTACATTGTAATTGGTAGAGGTGCTTGATGAAAGTTGAGTTATAGGCTCTGGCCTTGTGATAGGGCTTTGATCATTTGTGCTGCCCTTCTTCCATCTCCTGTCCTTCCACGTTTGGCATTAATATACCATAAGACCAATAAGTTGATTCCCTAGTATTGATTATATGTATACTAAAAGCTTGTTTATAACTACTAAGAGATATAGGAATAAAGAGAGAGAACCAAAAAAGAATTGTTCGTGTATAATTCTGCATAATCTCAAATGTTATCAGTTCCGCTATATAGACCAAATATTATAATGCAAACAAAATTTTCTAAATTCATGGGAATATAGGACAATGTATAAGATATCATGCCAACATATTCATCGTTTGAGTCTCCAACAATCAATAGTGAATAGTTATTACATATCCAATTCAACTTATAGACAAATATGCAAGCATGCGTTTCATGCTTCTTGGAGTAACAACAATTAGATTTCCCAAAATGCAAATTCCATGTTTGTTTAAAAAGCGGAACACTTCCAAGATCATTTCAAGTGTTCAATATGACTATTGTCTTTCACAACATGCAAGATGAGATTCTACCACCGCGGGAGTTGCTTTCTATAAGAGAATGAGGGGAAAATTGAGTAAAATGTTGGAGAAGCGAAAAGAGAGAGCCAGAAAGGAATCTTTTGTGTATAATTCTGCATAATCTCAAATGTTATTAGTTCCGCTATATAGACCACATATTATAATGCAAACAAATATTTCTAAATTCATGGGAATATAGGACAATATACAAGCTGTCATAATTGCATATTCCTCATTTGAATCTCCAACTATCAATAGTTACATATTTGATTTGATTTATAGACTATTTATGCATTTCATGCTTTTTGGAGTAATAGCCATGAGATTTCCCAAAATGCAAATTCCATATTTGTTAAAAAAGCAAACACCTCCAAGATCGTTTCAAGCGTTCAATATGACTATAGTCTTTTGCCAACATGCAAGATAAGATACTATTACTGTGGAGTTGCTTTTTGCAAAAGGATGAGGGGAAAATTGAGTAAAATGTTGGAGAAGCAAAATGTCTGAAAACAGAAACTATATTGATCGTGGCTAAATATGAATTGAGACAACTTTATAAAGCATATGCTGTATTCTGTTGCCTATAGATGTGAAGAAAGAAGCTTTTGGATTATTAGATTTTGGATCATGCTTTTTGGAGTAACAACATTGAGATTTCCCAAACTTGGCGCAACGATAGAGTTGTCGCCGTGTGATCTGGAGGTCACAGGTTCGAGGCGTGAAAATAGGCAAATGCAAGGTAAGATTGCATATCATTAATCCTTTGTGGTCCACCTCTTTTCCCGGACCCTGCATACGTGGGACCTTCGTGCACCGAGCTATCTTTTTTTTTTTTTTTTTGCTTGTACTCAATGAATATTTGCTTGGGGAAAATCTAAATGCTTTGAAGTAGAGAAAGTGAACACCACTAACTACTAGTATATTCCAAATTATCTTTGTTTTTTCCTTCGTTTCCAGCTACCTTCTTGTTTTTTGTAAAGAAATCCATTTCGAATTTCTTCCTAAATGCTTTTACTAGCTCGATAATTGTCGCTAGTGTTGTTTCATCAAATGAATTTCTAATATTATTTACAACATTTGATACAGCAGAGTGATCCAGACAATCACATTCTTTATAGCATCCTTCTTCAGAATGCAGAAACAGTTGCCCTAGTCTGTTCCCAACGAGGTCTGTCCTGGATATACACAACATTCTCTCCAAGTCTTCTGGACTTCCATAATCGGTTTCATTCGTTTCCATATTTAATTCATGACATCTACTCTGCAGGAAATGGACATCAAAGTACAGCAATACCTGTGACCTCACTCAAAGTTGGTGATGAAGTTGTGCTGAGAGTACAAGGCGGGGCTCGGCACACAGGAATCGAAATTCAAGAATTCATTGTAGAGAAATGAACAAGCAAGCCTAAAGATTTGGGAAACGGGGTGCGTGTTGTGCTTAAAGGCACATCAGGTCTGTTGTGCTTTTTAATAGGAGTATAGGACCGAGTTTATGTCTAATTGTATGATCCAAACCGTACAACTTCTAGAGCTCACTAAGCACATTCTCCATGAAAAAAAAATCAGATCAGAAATTGTTAATACCATGATCAAATTATGTTTGTTCAATTGCTTATTTTTAAAACTATACTTGCTATGCATATTTAAAAAAAACTAATGTAATTTGATCATGTAGTTAATGATATCCGATCAATTTGATTTTTAGCATGAATGATTTACTAGACCATCTCTACAAGTTGAATTATTCATATTGTACAGTTAAATATGAGCTTGGCTCCCACTAAAGAGCACAGCAGACCGGCTATGCCTAAGAGAACAGCAGACCGGCTATGCCTAAGAGCACAGCAGGCGCACTCACAAAAACATGTATGTTGAAGTGTTTTGTCATGATCAAATGAATGAACATTGTTTATGGTAACATGATTTTGAGTTCAACCAGTGTATGAAACCATTGCCTCCTAACATATTTGCTTCCATAACCCACATCCCAATGGGGAGTTGCTTCAAATAGTTGTGCCCTACCGCTTTAAAGGACACTCTTCTTTTTCTTTTCTTTTTTTCTTTGCTAAACAAAAAGAGTTCGGAGCATCCAACAATAGCAATCCTTTATGGGTGAGACCAAAGGAGCTCCCCGCTGTAGTTTGGAAACAGGCCATGTTACACGCATACTGGGGACCGTGTGCCAAGTGAAATAATAAGCGGGCCAGTAGGTTGGGGTTTCCATCCTAGTCATGTGCTCGTTCAGTTTGATCCTAAAGATTTACTACAAAGGTTTCTGGCAACAAGTAAGTGATGTGAGTTTTGGACCCAACACCTGATTTGCTTCCATTTGAATTATCCAGTGCAGAATCATGGGTCTTCAGAGGAGCCAAAATACAATCATCTTAATTTGTTATTCTAAGAAGATTCTTGGAACCCACTCGTGGGGGGTAAAACTTGGCTTGGCCAAGTGACAACCTTCCTACAATTCTTGGAAAACTTTAGGCATCCATGTTCATGTGGGGATCGGGGAGCATTTTGGGTGGCCCAATGGAGTTTACAATCTAGGAAGGTCTAGAAATCGTTCGTCTGTAGGAACGAACAGCTAAGGTCAGATGATGAGAGTTGGAGTTCCTTGGCAAACCCTTGATTATAGCCACCGAACTACATCTTACCTGCAATTTGCAAACCATAGATATTGGTTACACTAAAGCACTTAAATTTTGAAAATTGTTCCAAGTAGAGTATTAGTTTTTTCTCATTTGTACGGTACGTACTGATATCATAGAAGTGTCGTGTACCGTTTTAAATTTATTGCTATAATAAATAATTTAGTATAATATAAACATTTTTCTAACATAATATTTTAATAAATTGGCCTAAATTAATTTTGTAATTTCATTAATTATAATGAAATAGAAAATTTGAAAATAATATAAATTTAATATTTTTAAGAATGAATTTATATTCTCTAGTTTTAAAACTCTTCTTTTATGCTATATTATGTTGAATAAAAGTATAAAAAGAAAATAAGTAATTGGTGCACTAATTTTGCTTCAAAATGATATGTACCAAACTGTAAAAATTGGTACAACATGGAATGGCAACAATAAGAATATTTTCAACGAGAGTCGAACATATGACCTTTTTAACTTTAGGATTAATTTCAATAACAATTTTAAAAATTCAAAAGGAAAGGACTTCCAACTCAACCTAATGTAGAGCCAACAAGGGAGAAAATCCTGACTGGAAGCCACAAGCTTCCAAGTTCATATTCCAAGAAGCTAGCTGTAAACTGGATTTGAATTTATGGAACATTGTCCGGGGAGTTTGTGGGCAAATCAAATATCTACCTAAACCTGAATCCTAAGAGACCAATTATTCGGTACTCTTGGAGTACTGTGTGACATTCTACATGATATTGCTATTTAATATTATAGTGGCAAATTTTATGATCAAAATATGATAACTTAATTCTTATTGAGTGGTTGAAAAACAAAAAATAATTCACATAATGTGAATTGCGATTAGTTTTTTTTATTGAGAGTACTACGTGACATCGTTTACATAATACTCCGAGAGTACCTTATAATTCAACATTTCTAAGAATGGGAAGTAAAATGTAGCTGTATTATTCGTTATTGGGAAAGACATTCTCACAATCAGTAAACATAGGAAAAACTGCAGGACTTGGGTATTAGAATTATCCATTTTTTATAAAATAAAAAACAAGCAAATTTTTGGTTATTTTGGCCTTTAGTAACTTTTTATTTTTTAATCAAATATTTTTATTTTTCTGATTCCTCTCCTTGAGATCAATAGAAAAAGTAAAAAATTATAATCTAAAGATAAAGAAGATAAAAATAAACTAAATGTCAGTAACTTTTATCCCAAACTAGGCCTAAGAAAGCTACCAGTTTACCCTCTTGTTTTTGGATTATGGTTCTTTATTTTGCAAATGTGGGAGCTCACTTGCCTATTCTTGAAGTGAATATCAACAGGGCAGGAGCAGTTATTCATTGCTCTGGAAGCAACTTCCTGTGATGCTCCAACATAATAATTATCGGTCTATACAGTGAGATCTATCACTTTTGTGTTAATAATTTACCCAACCATGTAATCATGGTTTCAAAAGCACTTAATAATTACTCCCACCTCTGGCACTTAAAAATTACTCCCACCTCTGGCCAGAACTAGTATTTTCTCACCACACAGACCCCTGATGAAGTGTCTAATTAACTTAGATCCTCGAAAGCAAACTATTTAATGCATCCATCTTGTTTGTGTATATTGGGAAAAGATCTTCCTAACTTTAAGTCTACTATGAAATTAAACTTCGACAATTTATTCTGTACATAACCTTGTTACCAAAAATTAAAAATGCAAGGAAACAAAAATAACAGGATTGTGACAATTTAAACAAACGATAACCGGCCAAATGTGGTCCCACAAAAAAATAAAATAGAAGAAATTAGATGCAGCACAAAAGCCTTGAAAAATACCAGCAGAATCTTAATACCAGCAGGTCACTATGCGGAATGGGTTGCAGTTGTGGCCGTCTTCTTGAAATCAATCTTGTCAACCTTCACTTCACCATCAATGAGTTCATAAACATAGACAACGACACGCAGGCCATCGATGTCCATGAGCACAAAACTCGGGTTCACATCATATGTGATGCTGCTGTAAGCACCAGTCGCAGATCCGGGGTTGATGACAACACCGCCTTCGTGTTTGTAGGCCTTGAACTGATGGGTGTGACCACTAACAAGGATGTCCACATCTAACTGTCTCTGGAGCATGGCTAGAGAATCAAGGTCTCCCCAAGGGACAACCTTGGGGGAAAAAAAAAAAAAAGAAAGTGAGGGGATGGAAATAATGTAACAGGACTTCAACGAAAAAGGCAGTTCGGCGCACTAAGCTCCCGCGTATGCGGGGTATGGGGAGGGGCGAACCACGATGGGTCTATAGTACCCAGCCTTTGCATTCCTAAGAGGCTATTTCTACACCTCGAACCCGTGACCTCCAAGTCACACGGTGGCAACTCTACCGTTGCACCAAAACTCTCATTCGTAATAAGATTTCAGTGTTAAAATTAAATGAACAAGATGAGTATTTAATAGCTGGAGACACCACTTGGCATCAAGAAAAATGATAAATCAACATATTTGGTAACTAGTATGGAAAATTCACACAAACGCTAATGATTGAAATACAAGAAGAGTGATCAATCAGTTATTATATGAGGGTGTTTGTTTTGTTGTTTTTTTTTTTTTTTTAAGCACAAACAAGTGTGCTTCTAACTTTTTGCAGTAGCTTCTAATTCTAAATTAATAAACACAAATTCTACTACTTAGACTTTTAAGTTTACAACTTCAACAAATACTTGTACCTTTTGTTTAAAGTCATAATCACAATTCTTTATTTATAATCTATAAGTTCATAATTTTAGGTACACCAAACACCCCTGTAGTGCCATTATGTTTTGTAATTCTAGTGATTCCTACTAACTCATACACGCCTGCCTTGATTTGTTAGACATCAAGATATGCGTGAGAGAAGAAAGAACAATTTGGAGTTTATGGAGAGAGAGAGAGAGAACCAGCACAAGCTTCTTAAAATAAAGACAGAAGGAATATTAAACCTGATGACCATGGCATAACCCGAGCTTGAATTGTCCAATTGTAAGTGTCTTGGTCTCCGGATAATGGGCATCTTCGTCATATTCACCTCGAGTAACATGCAAGCTAGGGCAAAGGCTCTTCAAGTAATCATGCACTTCCTGCTTATGAAATAATATCACTAAGTTCAGAAGACTAGTGCACATAATTTTAGGAAGACAACAACATGAACCATCACATGAACAATTGATAATGAAGAAAAATCTCTAGCCTCCCATGGAAAATAGAAATATCATTTTCCCTCAAATACCTTCAATTTCAATTACATTCCTAAATAATTTACGCCTCCTAAGTCATAATATTATTCAATATGCACTATTTTTAAATGCCAAGGATGTGTCCAAGTACATGTATCCAATTTTCAGATATACATTCCTACATCCTAAGGATTTGAGGTTCCCAGTGACAGAGAATGTGATTATAACTGGGATGAAAGTGCTCAAACATATGAAGCGCATAAAAACAAAAGAAAAGTTACTACAGCAACGGAAAATCAGTGCGAACAATCAAATTATAAAAATCTACAATTATAAGGAGAGAGAATGAAGAAAACAATACATCCAAAAAAAACCTATACTCGTAAAGAATAGAAAACAAAATTTACAATCGGAACCAATCTCCAATATTAAAATACATTTAAAATGTACGCTAGATCTATGCAAAAAAAAAAGTACTTGTTACAACATATTAATATTAGAACTTCACAAAAAGAAAGTATTTCTTACAACATATTTATATATTTATATAAAATATATAAACACTTCTCTGGGTGCTCCCAACATTATTTTTTCTATATGCCCTCACTTCCCCACCCCTGCTCCTGCCTCTAGTCCTGCTTTCACTTTTTGCAACTAAGAAATGAATCACATCAAGAATTATTTGATGGCCAAGGATGAGTATTCGTAGTGACTACCGCTTCTAGCAAAGTCCAAAATGTCATTGAAGGTGATTTTGCTTGCTTGAAAATATTTAAAACAATGAGGAATTGCCTTTAGACATCAACATCAATCATCCTGCTCTTATAGGAGCAAAGGTGCATGGTGCCAACTTGATGGTCATGGCATGCAATACGTGAAGAAAGCCAATAAGCAGATCAGAAGTCATATT
>JAULJZ010000023.1:2942749-2968010 GCA_032270985.1 Heliamphora pulchella
ACCAAACCCTAGCCGCCGACAACTCTTTTCGAGCAGACCAGAGAGTGCGTCAACCCTTGCCGTCGACGAAAGCTCTCATCGACCCCTTTGCCGACCACGAAAACTGCAGCCGAACCCTCGCCGACCACAGATAACCCCAGCCGAACCCTTGCTGACCACCGAAAGCTCCAGCCGAACCCTTGCCGACCACCGAAACCCCAGGGACAGAGCTTGCCGATGCCGGAATGTCAAGAACAAGCCTTGCCGACGCCAGAATGTCAAGAAAAAGTCTTGCCGACGTCGGAACTACAAAACAATTTAGAGTTTTGCTTAACCTAGCTCTGATACCATGTAAAGAAAGAATAATTAATTATCAGAAGGCTCCACCTCTCAATTAGAGAGGTCCACTATATATAATAATTACAATGATACAACCAAACCTTAATGAGCTCTTCTAGCTAACGGGCCTATCTACAGACATAATATACATACATCTAATAATATTACTAACAAATACCACCACAGTTACTAACACCATTATTTAAAAAATCCCAACCAAATATTATATTTTCTATTCCGAGTGAAAATATCTTCCGCCGAAACAAATAGAGCGATAAATTTTTTTTTTATTTCATTCCATTCCATTAAGCGCTCGTTTGACTCCCGACTCTGAGCCAGGCTTAAAGTATTTTGGCTTAAACCCCAAATAAGGTTTTAGCCTCGTTTGCCAACCTCATATTTTTGCCTTTTTACTTATTAACTTAAAATACTTCTATATATTTTAAAAAGACATACTTTTTATTATACATATTTGTTTTTTTATAAAAATCATATTTATAAAACCTGCTCGTCGTGATCTATCAAACAAGATCCATACTAAATATAAAATTTTGAAAAAAAAAATGAAGGAAAAAATTTATAACAACTCTTTTTGACTTACACTTTTTGGCTTATTAACTTATTAGCTTATTAGCTTATTGCTTATTGCCTTTTGCCTTTAGCTCACTTTAAGCCAAAGCTTAAGCCATGTTTGGTAACATTTATATTTTCTGTTTTCTATTTTTATTTTTAAAACTTTTATAAACTGTAAACAAAAATATGTTTGGTAATTATTTTTGTTTTCAAAAAACTGTAAACAGTTTTCAAAATTTTTAAAATTTTTATAAACAGAAAAAATGTGTTTTCACTTGTTTTGTAAACACGTTTTGATTATATCTTTTTTTTTCACTATCTCCAACTATTACATCCGGCTATCCCCTCCGACCACTGCCTCCGACTACCACATTCGGCCACCCCTTCCGGCCACTACCTCCGGTCATCGTCTCTTGCCACCATCTCCAGTCACTACATATGGCTTTTGGCCACCACCTTTGACCACCATCGCTACCTCTTACTATCTTTCTGGCTAACACTTTCAATTACCATCTTCAACTACTATCTCTGACCACCATCGCTACTTGCTGCTATCATCCTCGGCTAACACCCTTGGCCACCGCCGACCACCTACTCCGACCACCACTTTTGACCACCATCGTTACCTCTTGTTATCATCACCGGATAACACCTCCAACCATCACCTCCGACCACTATATTTATCTGCAACCTCCAACTATCACTTTTCAAACATTTATGTGCCAAATATGTTTTTGTTTTTGTTTTTTTTATAAAAATAAACAAAAACATGTTTTTTATTTTTTGTAAACAAAAAATAGAAAACTGTAAACGTTACCAAATGGGGCCTTACTGTTTTATTGTCTTTTGGTTTTAAATCACTCTTAGAATTTTCCAAACGAACTTTTATTTGGCTTAAAGTAACTTAAAGCAAGGATTCTATGATGCCACAAGATTTGAGAGCAAATTAAAGGAAAAAAATCCAAATAAAAGAAATAAAGCAAAGAAAAAAAAATGAATATCACACTAAAAAAAAGTTGTTGATCTCAATATCAAGCTTAAACTCGTTCGATCAAAATCATAGTCTCCTCCAGCCTATTACATAATAGTTTATTTATAGGCATTCAAGAAAATCCTAATAAAGTTATTAAAAATAAAAGATTCCAATTCAAAAAGATTCTAATTAAAGTTAGTAAATTTAAAAGATTTCACTACAATCAAATTATAGAATATTACTTAAAAGTACTAAATTCTTATATCTTGAAATATCTTCATCCTATACCTTTTCGTTCCCCATCACTTCTCTTTGACTTAGAAAAACTCTCCTCCGATCGAGTTATAAAGATAAAAGTATTTCATGAAATGAAGCACTTGTTGACGAAACACCTCTTCAACTACGATAGCATGTGATCAATGAAAAACTCCGTCTAGAATATGGTACTGAAAAGCTCCATGAAATGATTAAGTCAAGGGATTCATAGGAGCAGAAAGTGAGAACTTAAATATGTTTGCATCAACACCACTGAACAAAACAAGAAGTTTTGTAGTGCCCCGATCAAGTACCATATCCTCCATAAGAAACATTGGATCAATATTTAAATTCACAGAAAATTCAATAAAATGTGCATGTGATCCACATTCAAGAATGGCTCAAACATGTCCAACAAATGATAACGTGAAATATTTGATTATGCTAGATATCTGCATCACCAAAATAACAACAAAGCCCTGATATTGAAGATAGTTAAGAATATCATCTACGGTATTACTATCAACAAGCGGAAGAACATGCAAAGCAACAAGATCAATGGGTTGGGGAGAGGAATGATCAACACTACTTAGAAATCTCAAGCTTGGGAGTTTTATCATGGATGAAGTTGATAGAAGGTGCAACAACCATTGATTGGGTAACCTCTCGAGGCATTTAAGAATAAGTTGACTTATAACGGTGAAGTTTTTTTTCTAAATATTCTTCAGCCACTAAAGCATGTTTATAAGCATCTTCTAAATCAATATAAGAGGACAACAGTCACAACATCTTCCAAATCAGACTAGCTTAGAGCAAGTTACAAAACAAGACCTAAATTAATATACCAAATATGCTAATGGAAAAAGTCATTCCATACCCATGTCACTTCACACATTCCATTCTATTCCATTTCAGCTTTCATTCCATTGTCACCTTTTTTCTATTCCAACATCATTGTATTCAAGCGTACCAAACAAGGCAAAGTGTCAACATTGAAGAAGCACAGAGCATCAACAATCACATATGCATTAACAAACCAACGAAAAGCAAAACCGAGCTTACAAAAACAAAAAAATAAACAAAAAAAGGAAAAGGGAAAAAAGAGGCGAAATTAGTTTAGAAATCTTACAGGACCATTCATTGGCAAGGTCTCGGCAATGGGAGGAGAAGACGAAAGTGTTCCAGCCTCTCTCGACGGCGGCCGTCATGACTTGCTTGTTCTCAGTCCATATCCACACCAGCTTCTTCGACATCGGCGTCGAAGAAGACGCACACAGGGCCACACAAGAATTTGTCCGAAACTGAGCTCTCTTGTCACACCAATTCAAACCATAATCAATCGATCTAAAACTTCTCCATTTCCCTGATTGAGAAAACAAAACAAACGATCAAAATTATGCCAGTTGTTTCAATCCATAAACATTCATCACTACTCGAATCAATATGCATAGAGATGCCGATATCGCTAGGGAGAGGGGGAACCTGTTCTGGGGATTGCAACCAAAGAAACAGGAGGAAGTAACAGCGGCAGGCCCATTTTCCACTCTTATTGCAAGGGAGTTGTAGATTGAATTCAGGGGTTTTCCATACCCAAAAGTGGTTTTGGGGCATGCTGTCCCAAATTTTTTTTTTGGACTATTAGATCTAAGCATAAGCTTAATCTTTCATTTTTAAACATAATAATTCATTAGTTTGGTGCATGAATTTAAAGAATATTAACGGCACTCGAATAAACATATTTAATTTAATATTTTAAAATTTAAAAATATATTTTTTTATTTTATACATTTAGTTTTAAACTGCTATCATTTCTGAATATATCACTTTTCATCACTCTATTTTTATTTAACAAAAAGTTTAATAATTTCTTATATTCCTTCTCTTTTTCTTTTATTATTCTTCTTTAGAATTAGAAATAAACATAATTACTTTTCAAAACTTATTTTTTCTTCTATTCGACAAATTCCAAACACATGTTAAATTGATATTTTTGCAATTTATGTTATATAAGAAAAATTTCCTATTGTATTAAAAAAAAAACCCTATACTAAAATTTTTATTATACATAAGTTATCATTTTATTTCAAACCAAGAAAGTAAAAGTAAAAAAACATATACAAAAAGTTTATCATACATGTGAATTTTCTCATACTTTCCATAAGATATGATTAAAATTGTCATTGTGTTGTACTCAAAACTTCTATATTTGAAAATTTTCTCATTATTTGAAAAATGCATAAATACTATAAAAAAAATTCATACATGAGTGTTCATTTTACTCAAAATTAAGAATGATAATATTTTGAAATAATTTTTTAGGTACACAATACTTATGTGATAGAGTTTTAATATATTTATATTTATCAAAACTTGGGCATATTCACCATTGAACGTCGTTCTATTTATCATATTCTGGATGTTTTTATGGTTTACTATTGAATGTCTTTTT
Source organism: Heliamphora pulchella (assembly GCA_032270985.1). NCBI lineage: Eukaryota > Viridiplantae > Streptophyta > Magnoliopsida > Ericales > Sarraceniaceae > Heliamphora > Heliamphora pulchella. The sequence continues at coordinate 2,947,318 of JAULJZ010000023.1, forward strand.
AATTTTTATTTACTATATTTTGAATATCTATATGGTTTTACTAGGTTCTTATCATTGATTGACTGAAAACTTACCATAATTCAAATATTTTACCATTAAAATGTTGTGTACTTACCATTTATTGGACATTCTTACAATTGATTAACTGAAAACTTAGTAAAATGTTGTGTACTTACCATGTTACTTAATCTAGTAATTTTTCATATTTAGCCTGAATGTATATTTTCAACACCTTTTGCATTCCTAAATTATTACCGCTGCATGTCAATGTAGTTACTATACGCTGGACATTATTACCACTGAATGTGATTATTTTTACCGCATTTCTATAACATTAGAGATAATCCCATACAAGACGTTTTCTAATTTTTTACTACTATATATCAATACAGTTACCACACGCTGGGTATTCTTACCACAAAATGTGATTACTCTTACCGTTAATTGTGATTACAGTTACCACAGGTTCACCATTGATTGTGATTACCGTTATTACATGTTGTGTATTCTTACCATTGAATTGATTACTCTTACCGCATTTCTATACCATTAGAGATAACCCCATATATAACAATTCTAAATTCTTATAATTGAATATCTTCATACCCTCATAATGGTGTAAAAATATTATTGGTTTGGGATCCTTTGGGCCATTTGTTATCTACCAAGAATGGTGTCATTTTGTGTTTTCAATTATGAGGGAGTGGACTAGTGGAGTGAGTGACCTTTGTTTTATTTGGTTTTTTGTGAGCTTTTGAGAGGGCATGATTTGTTTTGGGGGGGCTTGTTTTGTCAAGCCATTTGTGTGAGGCAATTTGTCTTAATTTGTGAAGGTTTGTTTGTTGGGTGAGTTTTTTGGTAATTTATATCCCTTTATTGTTTTGGCAGTTTGTTTTTCTAATTCGTTTTTGCCGATTGTAATCCTTATTTGTATGTGTCTATTTTGATTGAGTCATCTATTTAGATTCTCTAAAAAAAAGTTAAAGGCTTGAGAGTTTTGTAGCAGGTAGATTCTATTTTTTTTTATCAGAAGGAAACTTTTTGTTCATGAGGAGGAATTTATTTTGTTCATAAGGAAGTTTGATTTTTAGGTGTCCAACTGCATTTATTGTAGGGATATGTTGACATTTGAATTAAGTTTCAATACTACTTGGACTTGACAAATTCGAGAATTGGAGCTGCTCCACTCAGCTCATGTTTGACTCAAATGCAACTTGTGCATCTATTTGTATTGTCCAAATTTGAAAATTTAGCACCTTTATTAGTATCATGTGTCTTAGGACTCATCTACTGGCAACATAAATTTGCCAAATTTGTTCAAATTGAAGCCTTGGTCACTTTTAGGTAAATTTAGCGCCACAAAGCGCATTTAAAGATAGAATCAACCTGTTGATTTGTTTGATTCAAAAATTTGAACATTTATAAATGCATATGACATCTTAGGATGCATTTAGTAGCAGCATTAATATGTTTGTTCTGTTTGAATGCTAAATCTCACCAAGGTGTATATTGTTAGAAATTTGGCTAAAATTTAGCCACCATATTTAAAGCCACTGTTGTTGAAAAGCTAGAGATGGTGGATTAGCATCAACCACATTTGTGGACTTTGAAATGATAAGTCCAACTACCATTGTTGTGATGTGCAAACCTTGGCAAGCCTTCATTTGACTACTTTCTTATCCATTTGCTTATATATTTAACTATTTTCTTATCCCTTCGCCTATATTTTTTGAACTTTGAAAGAGTTTAGCTACAGCAGACAAATTAATGACTCAATATGAGTTTGAGGGAGAGACTTGGCTTTAAAGGAGTAAGAGTTTATTTGAAAAACCCTTGAGGCGTCTTTTGTTGGTGTTGGTATTTCAAAAACAAGAAAGAAGATAAATGCGTCCCACATTGGAAAAATAATAAAGTTTTTAAGCTACATATATAATGCATCTCTTTCCTTGGGCAGCGGAAATGGCTAGTTCCAAGGATGCCTATCGTGCGCTCAAGATTGGACAAAAGCCCAACTATTTCTGAAACATAGCCCAAAAAACAATTAATCGGAGTCGCGTTGCGAGTTTCACACACATGGGGCAGTGGAAATGGCTAGATCCAAGGATGCCCATCGTGCACTTGGGCCTTGTTTTGCTAAATATCCAGAAAATTTGATTCCACTTTTTAAGCCCCCTTTTCAAACCGTTCCACCGATCAAGCAATTAAAGCATTTTCAAAATTTCTGTAATTAATCCATTAGCCTTTATCCACTAGTTAAGCCATTATTTATTTTCAGCAATTATTTTTTGACCATTTATGACTTGATTAGTGCACAACAATTCCTCCCCTTACTATAACGTGCATTTTTCTGGTTTTACAAATTGGTGAGAACTTTTAGTTCGAAGAAATACAAAAAATACATTCTCTCATCTTCTCCTCTCTACGAATATGATCTGTCAAGAGACTGCTTCTGAATTCGTTATATTGTGAGTGCACATTTACAGTGAATAGAATGTGAATCTTGGAGAGTATCCTGTCATCCTCTTCCTACACCAAGTGACACCTTTAAAGGGCATGAAAATACTCTTAACGAGAGTATCGGCGACACAATTGCAACCACTAGTGATACTGTTTTTCTTTGCTACTTCAATTTCATTCTATTTTTCGTTCATATTTTCCAACATCTTTTGTATTTATATTTGTTGAACCCCATAAAGCTTGTCTGTGATGTGTTTATGTTTCCTGGAAGTGCTCCTCTTGGCACAACAATTACTAGATTACATTGCAGCTTACAAATCTCATAACAAAACTGTGTCCCCAATCAGATTATTCATTTATTTTCACCAAATCTTATAGAGGCGAGCCGAGGAAAAGTGGTAACTAAAAACCTATATCATCTCCCTACCAATCTCAAGCCCATAACAGATGATCCGGGAAAATTCTGAAAAAACTTCCAGTTGAGTAGATTCTATGCAGCTTTGGTTGAAAACTTGAACAGCATCCGATGCACGTACATCTTTCCCGGAGTAATGATCTGGGATGGGAAATTTGGGTGGTTCACTGAATCAGGAAATCCTTGAGTCTCCAAACACAAACCGGCATGAGCCTGGTAAATGAACCCGTCTTTCCCCTTTAAGTCCTTGATATAGTTCCCGGTATAAAATTGCAAGCCCGGCTGATTGGTTAGTACCTCCATCACTCTTCCCGACTTCTTATCATGCACTATCGCCGCTGTCTTCAACTCTCGTGTATGACCTCCGTCAAGAACATAGTTGATGTCATAACCGTTAGGAAGCTGCTTCATCTTGCTTTCAATGGCGTCGGGCTGGAGGAAATTGTAGGGTGTTCCCTTCACAGTAGCAATTTTGCCGGTGGGGATGAGATCCTTGTCAACAGGCGTTATGTGGGAGCCAAATATCTGGATCTCACTAGCCAAGATATCGCCACTGTTTTGGCCGCCAAGGTTCCAATAGCTGTGATGCGCTAGGTTCACTGGAGTGGCCTTGCTTAGAGCTCTGGCCTGCATTGTCAAAGCCATACTTTGCCCAAAAAGAGCATAGGTCACGGTGACAAGAAGATCACCGGGAAATCCTGTATTCAAAAGATAGTTATATCGAATTGCATAGGTAAGTCCACGCCTCAGTGTGAAGGATAATTAGATTTGATTAACATAATTTGGTACATCTTATTCTCATCATTTTAACTTGTATAGAGTACTTTAAAAATCATACTGTCGATTGTGTTTTTTATATATATAAGTAAGAGTAAAATATAATTAAGAACCGACATCAAGAAATGTCAAAACCTTTTTGCAAAAGATAGGGCAAAAGAAAGCCGGCATTGAGGGAATGCCAAAGAACAAACGATAGAACTAGAGAAAGTTTGCATTAAGGGAGTGAAAACCCCAAATGCAAAAGATAGGACAAAAACTCGTCCCAACTCTAGTACACCTCCGTGTCTATTAAAAAGCTGTACAAAGTCAAGTAACTAATGGAGAGAGGTCTAATGTCTATTATCATAACAAGCCAACTTTATGTTAAATTGGTAAGTTTTATACAAGCATTATTCACGATCAAGAGTAACGAGCATATATATACTTATAGAGAGAAAGAAAACTGGAAAAGAGATAAAGATAGAGAACAAATATTAATGCTCACCTTCTTCACCATCAAAGCTATGGTAGCTAAAGGTAACATAAGGTGAATGACCGTTGTTGTGGTACTTTTTCACCTTCCAAACAACATCGCTGAATCCTTTGCGCCCACCTGGTATTCATATAATAAAATTAACGGAAAAAAAAAAGCACCATGAAAGTTGAATAACCTTCTAAATTAGAAGTAAAATCAAGAAATATGTACCATGAAGCATGTTTTTCCCATCATTAGCATCAAGCTTGTAAAGGGTTCCGTTTAAAGTAAAATGAGCACCCCCAATCCTGTTAGCAACACGTCCAACAGTAGCACCAAAATACGTTGTATCATTCTGGATAATAAAAAAAAAAAAAAAAACATGAGAGGTGAGAAGTTTCAAATCTAGTCGAGTGCAAAAGTGTGAGAGTGAGTGCATAAGTATTTGCTGATAAAAAAATAACAAAGCTGCGAACCAAATAAAAACAGAGCTCACTATAAAGTGGTTGGCAATTAATAAGAAAAAAAAACGGTGACAAAAAAAGAATTTTTTTTTATTGAACGTGTTTTGTTCATTCATTTTGAGTACTTTATCATATATCATATAATATCCTATTAATTTCTACATATTCATTTCCACTTTATTTTCCCGGAGTTCATTCTCAGGGGGCTCACTAAAAAGTGTTGGCAATTAATGGAGAAGAACATGCAATTAAGAATATATGTATCTAATTTTCTATACAGTGATGAACCCAAATTGGACATTGGGGAGGACCCTCTAAGAGGTGCTTCTTCCCACTGGTTCTTAGAAAGTGAAAATTATAGATATAATTTCCTTAGAGAGAGAGAGAGAGAAGGATTAGTAAGATTGATCCTCTACGCAGTAGAAATTAGGGTTCTAAATTGCACAATTAAAAGACCAAAGGCATATCGATGTATGTGATATAGTCGTATATCTGGTGATATTGGCCAGTATCAGATGATAACATTGATAAATATTAGTATCAACTGTTCAAAATCATGATACGTATCGGCCGGACAGTATCGGCCGATATATTGGTAAATATTGGTAGCGATTGTTCAAATTTTGATACATATCGACTGATATGATACATAATTACCGATATTTAAAAGCAAACTTGTTGAAACACAAGGATAATACAGAAAATATATTACTGAGTACATTATCTTAACAACAAAATATTATTTAGCAGTCACTGGACTAAATGTGCATTAACAATGCTGCTTAGCAAATAAACTTCCTAAAACTGTGTCAACAAACAATAGCCCATGAAATTATATGTTAAAGAAAGCAAAAGGAATATAACACATCAGCTAGCATATGCCTCTTCTACCAAAAAATGCATTAATTTAAAGAGAAGATAAGACTTTTCGCATTTTCGGTCAATGTAGAAGACTTCTATGTCTGGCAAAGATGACAAACATCATATTAAACAAAATACAGCTAGATTGAAACCCCTTCCAGTTGTTAGATAGCATTATCTTTTGTCATGTTTGAGAAAATAAAATTACCAAAAAAAAAAAACTTTAGAGGAATCTATTGGAGATAATTCTACGGCGACTAAATTATTTTATTAACGAAAAATTAGTTTTAGATTCTTAAAGTAGCATCAATTTTGTTTTTCGTCCACTATAAAAAAATTTAATGCGCGAGGTCTAATTTTAACGCGCAAGGTCCAGTTGAACCCTAGAATAGAAAAATTTATCTGTGCATTTTCAAAACATGTATAAAGCACACAGATAAATAAGCATACAGATAAGCTTATATGTATAAAGGACACTGTACCTTTTCAAAACACGTATAAAGCACACAGATAAATTTATCTATCTTACATAAATAAACATACAGATAAATTTACCTGTCAAATTGTGTTTGTTTCACTAAATAATAAATTTATCTATCTAGTATTATCTGTCTAGCATTTATTAATACTAGAAAGAAACAGATAAATTTATTCGTCTAACATTTGTCAATACTATAAAAGAACAAATAAATTTATCTGATTAACAAATTGTACTTGTTTCACGAAACAGATAAATTTATCCATCTAAAACTTATATTAGTTTGAAGAAAAAGATAAATTTATCTGTCTAGCACTTGTGCTTATTTGACTTAACAGATAAATTTATCTGCCTAATATTTGTCAATGCTAGAAAAAAATAACAGATAAATTTATCTATATCCATTACATATAGATTTATATGCTTGTGTTAATTTTATTTGTATTGTAGACGATTGGATCTCACGTGTTAAAAAATTTGTTGATGAACCGTACATATTAAAACTTATTTTTTTAAAGCTTTGCCTGAAAACCTTTTATTAAATCAATTTACCATCTGCCGAATAATTACCTTTAAGCTTTACCTTTTTTCTTTCTTGGGAATAGAGAATGATTTGTATTGTGCGCTCTCTCTCTCTCTCTCTCAAACACATACACACACACAAACAAACAATAATCTATACGAAGGGAAAAGAACTCGGAAGCAAAAGAAATCTCACCATGTAATCCTTGACAGAATCATACCCAAGCACAACATCGGCCAACTTTCCTGGAAAGAAAACGAAAAGGAAAACGAAGGAAAATAATTTTCAGTGAGAAAATATATCGGGCGTTTATAGTTAAGTTTTTGAGTGATTGGGTTTGGGGGAGGGATGGGAGAATACCATTTTTGTCAGGGAGAACTAAGGAAAGAATGGTGGCACCCCAGTTGGTGAGCTTGACTGAGAAATCTCTACTCTTCAACTCATAGATCCCAACATCTAGCTTTGATTCTGAACTCTTTACCACCACCCAACAAGCTTGAATGATGAAACACAGCAACAGTGAGCTCTTCCACATTCTTTTCTTACTTTTCTTTTGGTTGAAGAAGTGGTGTGAGTGGACTGTAGGCAGATGATGACTGGCAGATGATGGCAGATGATGACTGGATGATGACTGGCAGATGATGACTGACTATATATATATATATATATGTTTTTGTTTCAATATATATAACTCTGGTCTCTGGGTGTTTGGCTGAGTTTTTAGATTTAATTTTTAATTTTTTATTATTAATTTTAATAATAAATTATAATTTTTTAAAATATTTATAATTTTTGCTCCAATTGTGATTTTTTCTTTTATGTTAGTTATAAGCTAATAAATTTATCAAGTACTCATAACTTTTGCTATTAATTCAACAATGCTTACCTACATAATTTCTTTTTAATAGCTTTAGCTTTTTTAAAGTTAAATTATTTAAAATAATTTTTTATTGTAATTTTTTTATTAAAATATTTAATATTTTTTTATTTTTTATTTTTAAGTTGTAACGTTTGAATATTGATACGACTTTTTTTTAAGTTTTGTGATATAATTGTTTATTTATTTATTTGCTTATTTGATATTGTATATTTTTATTTTTATTAAATTTTTTTATTATTTAGTTAAATTATTATATTTTTAATCTCATCTCATTAGACAAGCCGAAAAAAGACAAAAAATAAGTTTAAATAAGTTAATAAGCCAAATTTTATGTTGCTTATTTTCGTCTTTAGTGAATTTTTTTTTATCTTTGGATTAAATTTTTTTACTTTTTGAGTTCATATCATTGAAACGATTCGAAAAAGTAAAAAAATAGTCAAAAGATGAAAAAAAATTTTTTTTTTAAAAAAAAAACAAAATTCATGACATTTAGCCAAGGTTTAATTGAAAATTTCATGTTCAACTCATCCAAAGTACTTTTTAGCTTGTTTTTGGACTTTTTTTTCCTATAGTTTTATTTTAATAAATTTTTTTAGTATTAGTTTAAAGGGGTATATTTTTAAAATTTTTCTCGTTATAAAAAATAGAAAAATAAATTTTTTTTAGCAAAACCTGAAATAAGTTTATATTAAGACGAAAAACTTCAACTTAGCAGGCCTTTTGTTTTTTTTTTTTCTATTTTTTTCGTTTTTAGTAATTTTAAAAAAAAAATAATTCAAACGAGTATACTTTTTAGAATCATCTCATTATAAGAAATCAAAAGAATAAAAAATTTAAACCAAAATATAAAAAAAATTCATATAAGACAAAAAAACTCTAAAAATAAGTCACAAGACTTTTTAATCCAAACATAGACTTAGTCATGTTTAATTCTTTTTTTTTATATATATATCTAAGGTTCCTCACACTTTGATTAATTTTTTGGGGCCAATCTCAGCTTTTATTAAAAAAAAAACTCAATAAAAATCAAGATAAAGCATGAATTAGTCACAATTAATCATGTTTAATATCGAACAAATCTATTAATTTTTTAAATTGGTAGAATTAATAAACCTATCTCCCCTGATATTGTGAACCTCACCATATGAGATTCGATATAATTACATATTTCGTGTATTTAATATCTTTTATAATTTTATAGTATCTCGAATTCCACCCCATAATAATTGTTCTCGTGTCTCATGATTTTTTTCCCTTCTTTTTCTTTCTTATTTGTCTAGTTAATTGGTGTGAATTGTTAAAACTAAAAATTTATAAATTATTATTTGTAACAAAAATTATAAATTTTTAATAAAAATTATAATTTATAAATAAAATTACAAAAATAATTATAATTTATAATAAAAATTATAAGTACTTAAAAAAATTATAATTTATAACTAGAATTAATAATAAAAAACTAAAAGTTAATAGTACTAATTTTGCCAAATACCGCCATAGTAAAAAATCACCCAACATTAATGTAAAAAAAAAAAGACCAAAAATTTCCCTAAAAGTAAAAATAAACAACAAAACTTAACTAACATATTTTTGTCTTTTTCATACTTTCTATATATTTTAATCAACAAAATTATTTTCCATTCTCATCTTGATGAAAGGAGTAGAAGTATAATAATTTAACTATATACTTTTTTAAAAAAATATTACTAAAAATAAAAATAAACAAATAAACCATTATTTTAAAAAGAGCAAAATAAAGGGCCAAGACTCGAAGACCGAAATGTTGCCCGGGGAGGGAATGCAAAAGTTTATTTGAGGCTTTTTTTTTTTTGGTTAACGAGAGGACTCTCAAAGCAAAACCCTTAGAATTCACAAGGATCAACCATCTACAAATTACAAGTATCAATTGAATCAAAATATTACAACTACAAGAGTCGCACACAAGATTTTCAAATTTACACTTAGTCCCAGTAAAAACCTTAAAACCATTGAGATACTCCCGGAAGTTTTACCACGACATCCTGCCATTCTATAATACATTTTTTCCCCTTAGTTTTACCTTCTATACTGAAGTTGGGTATATTCTAATACTTTTCATTCACCACTCCATAGAGCTCAATATTAGGAGATTAAAATGCAAGCATAACAGTAAAAGCAGGTACTACAAATTTCTCTTCTATAAAAAAAGAAAAAGAAGAAAAATTAATTTATGACAGAAGGTAGGAACATCAGAAGTTCAATCTAAAGTTCAAACAAACAATAAGCCACACAGTGACTTCATGATTCTCTCCTGAACTTCTAACCGCCAACAACCACCTCTGCACCAGAAGGCAAACCCCGGCCACCACTTTACCTCTCTGGAAAAAAAAAACGAGCATCAACTTCAAACCCAATCTAGCATTTCTGAGCTTACAAAATGATTCCATGTTTTGACAGAGAACATGGGTAAAGAAGAAAAATTGGGGAATGGGGGGGGGGGGGGGGGGGGGGGGGGGGGGGGGAATGGGCTTTAACTCAATGTTGTGGTTGCCCGATAATAGGTTTTGGTGATCGACGAGGATAATTATGGTGATATGGAGAAGCATGCTGGCCATTTGGTATGGAGAGACTCCGGGTTGGTTGCCCATTCTTCAGTAGCACTCCTGTCTGCAGTTTAATGCCATTTCTAGTATTTGGGTTAATCCCAGCCCGTTCAACTTGCATAGCCTGGAAGTAGGATGACGAACATGCCATGTCCTTGAGGTTCGGCAAAGGCTTCAGGGCTTCAACAACTTCACTCATCAGAGGTCTGGCTTTTTGGTCACGGCTAAGGCAACGAAAAGCTAAGTGAACTGCTTTATGAGCTCCTTTGATTGAGAATCGACCCTCAAGTCGGGGATCTATTAGTCGATAGAACCTTCTCCTCTCTCCCAGACATGTTCCTGCCCATTCTACCAAGTTATGCTCTCCATTTGGTCGGTTTTTGTCCATGGACCTTCGGCCAGTCAACATTTCTAGTAAAACGACCCCAAAGCTGTAGACATCACTCTTTGATGTCAGATGTCCTGGCACAAAATAGATGGATGATATTAAATACAGATGTTTGCAGGAAGAATACCTGCATGATGGTTCACGATGTATCCAAGATAAGATTAGAGCAATAGATCACAATGAATTTGACAATTTGAAAAAGAAAGGAAAGGACTAATTCAAAACTCAAGCTTTAAAATTAATGTGCTTTTAGATCAAATTATTACCTCCATAGTTCGTGGTGAACAGGTAACCGAGTGCTGATTACTAACAATCTCAGTTTAGAAATTTGTAATGCATGTTATTACTTTCTTTTGATTCCACAAACCATCGTCAACCAAGATATTCATCTCTTGACATTTCATCATGGCAACACCCCAATAGTATTTTGCAGTATGCAGATAAGCTAATCTATCACAAATCAAGAAGCAAACTATAACAAAAATATGAACTACTACAGTTCTATCAATGCTTTAAGAGTACAAAAAATTCACAGTTGCGTTGTATTTTTTTTTTTAAACAAAAAGAAGTTTCTTGTTATAATTTTTTCTTCTTTGTCGAAAAAGTATTAGAAGGGTGGCACTCACAATGTGAGAGCTCACAAGTGAGAAAAGAATGGGGGGGTAAAGAGAGTACAAGGCAAGAAAAGTTTGGAGGAGTTACAATAATAAGTGGCATTTCACACAGTTCTGAACTGCTAAGAGGACATTGTTGACCCCACACAATTTGAGTGATTAGCTGCATTAGTTTAATTGTTAGTAAGTAATAGATATGAATATATACACTATCATGACCCATAGCTTTATTAAAGAGTAAATTACACAGACTTCCCATGAAGTTAATTGAAAATACAAATAGCTACCTTCATGCATCTGAAATTACACTGGCCTCTCTTGACAGGTTTGTTGGGCAAACAGCATTAATATACAATGACCTTGCTATGTCCATACATTTGACTAAGAATTTTTCAGCTGACCAATCAAGAATAAAAAGAGCAAAATGCCCCTTAAATTAATCCAACTCTCAGCCCTGTTTTGTGCTCAACTCCCAAGGTCCCAAAACCCCATTTTGTGTTCAACTCCCAATCCCAATTTTATGCAATCTTGATTGTGAAACAGCAATTTGGTTGTGAGAATGAAGTTCAGGAGAGAGAGAGAGATGACAAAAAAAAGATGGTCAACTAGAGCGTGCAACGGTGGTTTGGCAATGGTGCCCTGGTGGTGGTGGGCTCAAGTGGCAATGGCATGCAAAGGTGGTGGGTTCGTGTGGTGGTGGCGATGTATGACATTTGGTAACAATACGGTGGAGTGTGGTGGTTTATGGTGGTGGTTTGTGGTGTTTTGAAATGGGTGGTGAATCTGGTGATGGTGGTTTGATGGTGGCCTACGACAATTGTTGGGTTACAATTGGAGGTTTGTGGCGATTGGTGTGTTGCTATTGGTGGTTTGAGGCGATTGGTGGTTTGGGATAGTGGCTTGCTAGTGGTATAAGGCATGTGATGATGGTGGATTAATGGCAGTGGTTTGCAACGATTGGTTGCTTGCGATGGTGGTTTGCAACGATTGGTGGCTTGCGATGGTGGTTTGCGGAGTGTGGTGATGGTGGCTTGATGGTGATTTGCAGTGATTGTTGGTTTGCAATGGTGTTTGGCTCGTGATTTTGCAGCATATGGTGGTCTGTGGTGGCCTGTGGCAATGGTGGTTACGGTGGTGTGATATGGTGGTTAGGGTTGTGATATGGTAGTTAGGGTTTTGCTATTTGTGATTTGGTGGTGTCTGGCTAGGTTGGCACCAAAAGAGAGAGGGGGGGGGGGGCTTGTCGTTTGAAAAGGGGGAGATAGAAAAGAAAAAGGGAAGTGGCAGCAGCAGCTAGCTGGTTTGGGACCAAGAAAGAGGGCTTTCATGATTGTGATTTGAATAGAGGAGAGAGAAGAGAGAGAGATGTGGTGGTGGTGGTGATGGCCAGCTTGATTGGCAAAGAGGAATATATGGACAAAAGTGGAATTCTAGTAATAATTTTATTATTTTATTATCTGATTTTTTTTATAATTATTTTATCAAGAGAAATATGGAAAATTAACAATATACATAAAGGGTAAAATAGGAAGCAAGCATGAAATATTGGTTGATCTCAGCACATTTCGTTTTCCTTTTTAATGCACAACTGGCACAAGGGTTAATGTGAAATATAAAAGTGAAGTAGAAAGAATGTCAAGTGTAATTATAGGAACCTGAGAGTTCAATTAACCTCAGCAGAGGTTAATGTAATTTACCTTTTATTAAATTATCGAATGTAATTCTGTAGTTCTTTTAAACATGCCAAACAAACATTACATAGAATATAGACAAAATGTAGATATAAACAAAACCCCTGTTGTCTCCAATTTGGGACATTGATTCCATTTCCATAACAAAGTTCTAGAATCACAATTCATTAGTGAATTTCATCAATCAATCAGAGGTGACCATTACCACAAATGGAACATCAAATGCTACATCATTGTTGATTTTTTAATGCCATGTCACCATCGCAAGTACTGATATTTACTTTCTGTATAAATGAGCTCATGCAAGGAAAACGTGAGCTCATTGGAAATTTTTCAAGCTGAGATTGAACAATGTCAAGCCAAGCTTGCCTGAGTTCGAGCGCACAAACGCCATCCCATATTTGGCAAGCCAAGCCCAAACAGCCTAGTTTGCTACTTAGGCCCAGGTTGGTACATTTGGAACCCTATATATAATTATTCTCGCACTATATTTTGGTTCCATACATATATTCAATTATTTTCAGTTTATTTTCAGAAAGGGGGGGGGGGGGGGGGGGGGGGGGGGGGGGGGGGGAAAGATTCCAACATGAACCCTGGTTTGGAAGCTATAGTGATAGAGCAAATTAATGGCATGGGAGAAATATACTTGAAAAGAATCACATGGGTTATTATGCGCATCCAACTAATACCTTCTTATAAAAGAATCAATAGAATATCAGAAAATCCAGTCTAGATACTTCAAACTGGAATGCAGAATCCAGGAGAGAGAGTTCATGAGAACACAGTGCAGAGAGTTCAAATAAATGCCCCCCAAAAAATTGAATATATAGTTTAACCATGCTGACCTGTCATCACATACTCTGGGGCTGCATACCCATATGTTCCCATTACTCGAGTAGATACATGTGTCTTGTCTCCCTCTGGGCCATCTTTGGCAAGCCCAAAATCAGAAAGCTTTGCATTGTAGTCCTGGAAAAAGAAGTTTTGGAAAGAAATGAGACTAAAGGATAAGAAGACTTATGTTGTTCTATGAAGCCACATACCGCGTCTAAAAGGATGTTAGATGTTTTAAAATCTCGATATATAACAGGCCTTTCAGCTTCCTCGTGAAGAAAGGCAAGACCCTTTGCAGCACCAAGTGCAATTTTCATTCTGATGGACCAAGGAAGAAACATAGATCCTGCCACATTGAACATGGTTGTTACCAAGGAACGCTAAACTAGGTAACTAGGGATAATATTGTCCAACAAGACCTAGCCACTCAGTAATAGTTGCAATGGGAGAAGAAGAGAAGGGGTGGGGTGGAGGGAACTTGAACAAAAGTGAAAACAGCAACATGTTTAATGGTAGAGTCCTCAATGCACAAGCCCACCCATGTACCAGGCCTGCTACACCCTTACAGTCAGAAGTCATCAGTATCAAATTGACCAGCACAACGGGAGTCTTTATATGCACATTTTTATGTGATAATTTATATGCACATTTTTAGCATTTTCATGTTAAAATTGTCATTAAAAATCTCTATTGAGTCAGGTTTCGTTGCTACTCTAATTAGGGACATGCATGTTCAGGGGGATGTTAGGTTCTCTTGAACAGCTCTACCAAACCAAGAAATTGGGGGGAAATAACATCAGCAAAATTCTGGTCACCCGGAACTATGGAACCCAGCTTGAAGCCAAAGTGACAGCACTCCATGCAAGTACTCAGCAAGGAAGTATCTGATCAAACTATTTAGATTTTGATGTACGAAGATAACCTCACTCTAAGAGCAGGGAAACCTTACCCAATGTACATCGAATATCATAATGACCTTAAATGTGTTAATGTAACTTCCTTCTTCAAAACAAGTACATCAACAGATATGTTTTTCACATCTCGGGAAGTCCAGATAAATGAGGAAAAATTTAAGATTCTTTCCCATTTGTTACCAACAAGATTTTTTTTAAAGCAAGATCTTATCCCATGGTTTAATTAAAAAAATGCATAAATAAAAAACTCGTCTGATCTTTTCTGAGTTATTCTCTTCGAAAATCACTGTTTCTATTTTGATGTTGTCCTTGATAAAAGAAATACCCTGAATGAAATCCCTTACTAAGTTAAGTTTCCCTTGTTATGTCAGACAATTAGAGCAATTCACCAAAAAGATATATGTTATTTAGATATAGCTAGCAGGACTGCAGGAGTTAACTGATGAGTAATACACATGGATAGATTTAAAGGAAGAATCAATGCAGTTGCATACTTCTGAAAAGATGGTTCTCCAAGCTTCCACGAGGCATAAACTCGTACACAAGCAACCTCTGATCATCCTCAATGCAACATCCAATTAATTTTACCAAATTGGGATGGATGAGGTCCCCAAGAAAATTTACTTCAGCCTGCCAAATGGGGAGTAAGAAAGAACCATCAATCATAAGAAGAATGAAGAAAAACGACACTGTGCAGCAATATTCATTCAAAAAGGGGAAATATTCATACAAGCCACTCCTTATGACCCTGAAGTCCATCATGATTGAGTGTTTTTACTGCAACTGTAATCCCTGTTCCAGGTCTCACTGGCGTAGTTCCGCAATCATTGATCCAACCTTTGAAAACACAACCAAATCCCCCCTCCCCAAGGAGACTATCGGGTCTAAAATTCCTCGTTGCTGATTTAAGCTCACTAAAAGCAAACTTTCGAAGCTGAGAAGAAATTTTCAGTTCCCTGCCGATGTTGGGAGTGGATGGAGTACTTTCTGCATTGCTCGTGGTTGAAGATGATGCAACTGGAGCAACCGGTTGGTCTATACTTGTATCATTTGTAGATTTACTCTCCACTGTTTTACATGCAAATACACCAAATGTCATGGGTATCTAGTTCATTAGCTATTGGTTATCCTATGCACAGAAGCAATAATCGTTTCCAAATTTGTGACATCATAGTAACTGATTAAAGGAAAGGTTCTCAAATGTGGCAGACAATGATATAAATACAATGGTTGCTACATGCCCAACATGTATCAGAAAAGATAACAGCAACCGACAAAGCTATGTATTATTTTTTGTGAGTGTGTTTGGGGGTGGGGAGTGGGAGTGGGAGTGGGGGAGAGCTAAGGCAAGAAAGCTCCAAAACAGGATCAGAATCAGTGGCTTAAAACTTTACAAATTTATCTCTAATATCTCAGACTCCTCTCTGCAGCCATATCACAAGCTTTGAATGCATTAAATTAAGTAAAGAAAATAATCTTTGTGAATCAACGTAAAGATGAAAACCAAACAAGTATTTTTGAATTATTTCCACTCACCTCAACTCAACAATCATGTTAAATACATATTAAGATCCCAAGAAGTAACGCAAGGCCCTGCTAGATTGGGAAGCACAATAATCGCATACTTCTACAGTGATTTTATTAAATTCACTATGCAAAGATGCACTGGCAAAAACGTGTTACGTCATATTATTTATTTGGGTTCTTTTTATCACGTGATAGTGTTCGGAATTTCTGTAGACGTGTGCTAGGTTGTCTCAGTTGAGAGTATATGTTAAGACTGTTAAGTGAGAAAGACTGGAGTCTTTCAGAAAGCATGTAAATTGTGGCAAGCATCGATCAGGTATAAATGCATCTGAGCATGTTGCATTGGTTTACAACACACATTTATTTGATACACTGGCATTACCTTTAGATGGCCTATATTTAGTCCTGCACGAGCTTTAGGTGTTTAACTGATGAAAATCAGACACAGATCGTAAGGTGTTTTGAATCCATCAAAGGAAAAGTCCAAAGGCACACACTTGAAGGGTGTGAGCAGGGCCTACAGATTTCTGCAGGAAGCATATCCCGAGAGGGTCGCTCGTTGCTAGGGGTGGGCAACGTGTCATATTGTATTCGTGTCAGAAACCTCTCAACACTAATCCTACTCATTTAGCTAAACGTGTCACTTATCCTAACACTAACACTACCCGCATATAAAAGTGTTAACCTGTTTACAACCTGTTTAATAACAAGTTTATATTTTTAATTTCATACATATTTTAATTATAAAATTAATAAATTATAATAAATAAAAAGCTTCAAACAATCTGCAAAAAGTATTTAAATAATTCAATAGAAAAACATCATCAATCCATGCATAAAAAAACTCAATAGTTCAAACAATTGATGAAAAAAAAAGTTTATAAAAAATCAACTACAAAAACACCGGCATAACAGTAACATGTTTGCCAAAAGATATTGGTTGAACATTCCATTTATTTGGATTCAGTCGGACATTAACAATATTCGTTGGACATTCCATTGATTCGAAAATTCAGTCTCATCTTCATCTATAGTCATTTTTCATAACATCTTCTACGAGCTCTTTCAATTCCATTTTCTCAAGTGCTATATAACAATAAAAATATACACAAAAAAATTTATTTATTTTTATTTAAGGAATTACATATAACTGAAGGAACCGAAATCCCAAGATACAATGATAGTGCATACGAATCGAATCAAACACTGCGCGTGACAGGATCTACATCTTTTAAAAAAATTGTACTGCGCTGAACCGTCCGGACAGACGGGAAACCGTTCGGATGGAAAACTGTATGGAAAAACAGTATCTTTTTTTGAACCCCGAAAACTAAAATTCGGTACACCCACAATGTGGAATAGGAATTATACCTGTGTGATTCTTCTAATTTGATTACGTTTTAGCTCTTGAAAGATTGAAGTTTCAAGATCAATGCGGCGAACCGGTAATCTTGTCTATACTTAGATCTTCTACTATATTCCTGGATGCCGAAACAAGAACAGAGTGTGGGCTTTGATTCTTCTTGTTCCAAACCCTATATAGCTACCTTTCCATTTTTCTACTCATCACAAATACATGAAAAGCCTAGGAGACTGAATGTTGTGTATCACATGTGTTATGGCGGCCAGGGTTATAACGATATATAAATAGGCTACAACAGGGATCTAACGAGTAAATAAAACATAGACTTCTAGTGTAATTAGGAAAACCCACTTCAACCCAGAAATAATTTTTTAAAAACATAAATTACAATTCATACTACTGAAGATTTATAATTGTACTACCGGCCTTATTTTCAAAACCAAATATTCGAGCTCATATGATTAAATGCTTATTTACTCTATTTCACGTTAAGATTACAGATACCTATTGATTAAATTAAATTACTGACAATTATATTTAATCGATCTCTTCCATAATTCCTTAAGACCTTCTGCTTTACTTATTTGATATGCCGAATTATAAAATCCACCTACAGGGCTTGGCACGATCAAAACTTATAAACTTCCTTAAAGGGTATCATCAATCCCTATGTTGGGACGTGAATTCCGTCAATAATTAATACCACTATATAAGTAATGCCATTATCCAAGTCACCGGAATTATAGACCCGTAAAAGATCGCACTCTTTAATGAATCAAAATAACGAACACTAAATATACGTGTTAATAATTATTTCAGAATTAAGTGTATAAGCACTCATAATAACCATGTGGTATAAATTAATTTATATAGTCAGTATGAAATTAATTTTCTCAACCTGGTCCTGTTCAATACACACAATGAGTCGAAACAATAGTCTATCGTTCCCCGTAATCAAGACAGATCTACTAAAACACTGTGCTACAACCGTACCGATGGTGTTTCCAATTCTATCTAAAATTGTGAACTAAAAACTTATATTCTACAAGAACCGAGTCTGGTCTTGCGTGTGTAAGCCAAACTCTACACACCAAATTAACTACTATGTAGAATAAAAGACATTTATGCACAATATTAAATAAATAATGAAATGCATACATTGCTCATACAGATTCTTATTAAAAAGAAAAAACAGATTTTATTAAAAATAAAATCAAATACCAAAATTCAATGCATAGTTTTTAGTATATAACCTTAACAATAACCCCATATAAGTCAAGAGTGTACATATAACCGGGTGATATATGTGTTTTTAACGGGTTTCGGGTTTGTACCGTGTTTTGGGTTAACATGGAAATTAAACGTGTTAGATGGGTCATTTTCGGGTTACACGAGTTCAATACTATCCCAACTTATTTATTAAACGTGATATCGGGTTGTATCAATTTTTTATTTAGTGTCGAAATTGTCGACCTTAACCCTCTAACTTCGTGTAAGATTCGAGTCTTGTTAATGTGTCGTGTCAAAAATTTCCACCCCTACTCGTTGCCTTCTCAAATGGTACTCGAGTGACAACTGACAAGCGGGATATTGATTTTTGGAATCCATGCGAAACTGGTTTTCTAAGAAAATATATATAAGGCAGCACGTTTTTCTGTTCAAAATACACAAGACATTATTTGAATGCGTTAGCATGTTTGGAATCCTTGTCTCAACTAAGAAACCCTAGTTATGACAATACAAGGAGATCACTAATTTGATAAGTTTGCTTTGAAAAAACTTCATGTTGCTGTGCTTCAAAAATGTGCACAAACAATTGAATTTCAATTATTGTGCAATGGGCATTCCTTAATCAGGTTCTGCCTGCCCAACAACAATAAAGTGGGTCACCCTATAGTAAGGGTTAGACTTGCTGGTTGCATGGAAATAGGAAGGGAGAGAAAGTGATTACTAGCTTATCATTAACCAAAGAAAATCAGGCAAAACAATATTCGTTTGAGGACTCAAATTCCCCGTCAATGAGCTCATTGAGATCCTCAAGGTTGATGGAGTCTTATTGATTGTGATTGAAGTTTCCAAGTAGTGAAGATTAGTGTGAGGAGTTTCATAGTTGTGTGGTCCATAATCAAAACATGGCCAATTGGGTCGAACCCACTAGAGAGTGAAGATTGAAATAGTGAGTCCATGCCTTCATGGACAAGATGTCTCGAATGCATGTGTACCCAACTTGGGAAGTAAGTCATAGTCTTGAGTCTTCAAAGAATACTCTCGATTATAGAGACTATTGACACTGGCATTGTGCATGTGGTTTTTGCTTGAGGATTGCTGTCTTTAAGTTTTTCAATGTACATAATTATGCTTTTTCTTTGAACTTATTATTGCAATTTTATGTGGTGCCATTGGATGATCAATTGATAAATATTTTCCATGCTACAAGAGTAAAGATTTCAAGTGCATTTTAATTTTTAAGTATCAAATTCCTCTAATTTTGTTAGTTAGGGGTGTCAGGACAACTAAATTTTATATATCCTACAAGCTTCTTCTATTTATTCTGGATAAAACAATATTTAAAACTAGGCCCTGTTCGAGCTAAATATTGAGAATTTTACTTATTATTGTTTTTTCTGAACTTTTTTTATCTTTTGACTAAGCTTTTTTTTCTTTACCAAATCGTTTCGATGAGACAAACTCAAAAAGTAGAAAATTTTAATCAAAGATGAAAAAAGTCCATTAAAAACGAAAATAAGCAACATAAAATTTGGCTTATTGTCTTATTTTGGCATATTTTTGTCTTTTTTGAACTTTTTAAATATTTTGATTAAAAATTTTTACTTTTCCGGGTCATCACGATGAGATAAATCAAAAAATATAATAATTTAACTAAATGATGAAAAAAATTTCACTAAAGATGAAAATAAACAAAATCAAATAAGCAAATAAGAAATTATCCCAAACAAGATATATATATACAACTTTTTTACACGTATAATGGACATTTTGCATAGTTTCATTGAAAACTCTACTAATTAAAAGTTATCATTGAGTGCATGTCCAATCAAACATGTTGAACATATATCCCACATCCTACTCCAAGTGTCAAATATTTGGCATGGGTACTTCAAAAATTTAGAAGAGTCCATGCAACAGCTTTTTTTTTTTTTAAATGTAGATGGGTCCGGGTAATATAGGATATATTGATGTTTTTATAAGTAAGACATTACTATTATAAAGGACATTAAGGGAATGCAAACGGTACATGAGGGGATTACGACTGGAAATCAGACTGGCACAAAAAATCAAGATATCCAACAAAAACCCTCTACATGAAAGGGAGCATCACAAAGCTAAATAATCTATGTGGGTACACAACTCAAGGACGGCGCATGTACCAGTTGCTTCACTCCACGCGCCACCATTGGGCCATGGGTGATGGGTGCTAGGCGATAGGACGCATTAATCTTATGTTGG
>JAULJZ010000023.1:2968110-2979341 GCA_032270985.1 Heliamphora pulchella
TATACGTCTGGCCTCTCTCTCTCTCTCTCTCTCTCTCTCTCTCTCTGCTTTATCGGTATCAGAAGCCACAATCGTCGAAGAAAATGAGAGAGTGCATTTCAATCCACATTGGGCAGGCAGGGATTCAGGTTGGAAACGCCTGTTGGGAACTTTACTGCCTTGAACATGGCATTCAGGTGAGTGTGTTCATCGACATTTCGAACAATTCCCAACTTCTCTTTCGAGTTTGTTCTGTTTACTTTTTGGGTGAAATGGATTCATGAGTTCTTGCCGGTGGTGTTTCCTAATTACGCAGCCCGATGGGCAAATGCCCAGCGACAAAACAGTCGGAGGCGGCGACGATGCCTTCAATACGTTCTTCAGCGAAACCGGCGCTGGAAAACACGTCCCCCGCGCGATTTTCGTCGACTTGGAACCAACTGTCATTGACGAGGTCAGAACCGGAGTGTACCGCCAGTTGTTCCATCCCGAGCAACTCATCAGCGGCAAAGAAGACGCCGCCAACAACTTCGCCAGAGGCCATTATACAAGTAAGAATAAGAATCCTTTTTGTTCGTTTCTTTGATTTATATTTTGTTGATTTAGATTTCTCTCTTTGATTCGTTTTGATAACAGTTGGGAAAGAGATTGTGGATTTGTGCCTCGATCGAATCAGGAAGCTTGCGGATAACTGCACGGGGCTTCAAGGGTTCTTAGTCTTCCATGCCGTGGGTGGTGGAACTGGTTCTGGCCTTGGATCTTTGCTTCTTGAAAGGCTTTCCGTCGATTACGGAAAGAAATCGAAGCTCGGATTCACAGTTTACCCTTCCCCTCAGATTTCAACCTCTGTTGTTGAACCTTACAACAGTGTATTGTCCACTCATTCTCTTCTCGAGCACACTGACGTCGCCGTGCTCCTCGACAACGAAGCCATTTACGACATTTGCCGCCGATCTCTCGACATCGAGAGGCCCACTTACACCAATCTTAACAGGCTTGTCTCTCAGGTATGAAATTCTTGCCAAGTTTATTGTAATTTTTAAACACCAAAGCAAGGACAAAAATTTTGTTTCGGTTAGTTTTTTTGATTAGTATGAAAACCAAAACATTTTAGGAATGTTTTGAAATAGTTTCAAGAATTTTTCAAACTTGACAAAATTAAAAATATTTAAAAATATAAATTGAAACCTTTATATTAAAGGCTAATAATTGATGAGTTAAACATATAAAAATTTATATATATGATTTTATTAAATACAACGTAATAAGGTGTAAAATCCTATTGATATTATTTTTAATGAACTAAAATACTATCTATAATTTTCAAAATAACATGTAGAACTAAAATACTATTCATGTATGAAAAATCTTAAAACTCGTTTCAATAAAATTTGTTTTGGTTTTTTTTATTTTTTTGGGTGCGCCATGATGATTTTAAGGGTTTTGGTTAAAAAAATCTTCTGCACCCACAAAGCGCACTTCTCAGATTTTCTATTTGTTTCCATTAAAATGGTTGAAAAAGTAAAAAACTAGCAATTTTGTGGATCACTTGTGTGTGTCCAGGTCATATCCTCCCTGACTGCCTCTCTCCGTTTTGATGGAGCCCTGAATGTGGATGTGAACGAGTTCCAGACAAATTTAGTCCCATACCCAAGAATCCACTTCATGCTTTCTTCGTACGCGCCGGTCATATCTGCCGAAAAGGCGTACCACGAGCAATTATCGGTTGCGGAAATAACGAACAGCGCGTTTGAACCGTCATCGATGATGGTGAAATGCGATCCCCGGCATGGAAAGTACATGGCTTGCTGTTTGATGTACAGGGGGGACGTGGTGCCCAAGGACGTGAATGCGGCCGTGGCCACAATCAAGACTAAGAGGACCATCCAGTTTGTGGATTGGTGCCCAACTGGATTCAAGTGCGGAATCAACTACCAGCCGCCCACGGTGGTGCCCGGTGGCGACTTGGCCAAGGTTCAGAGGGCAGTGTGCATGATTTCAAATTCGACAAGCGTGGCCGAGGTGTTCTCGAGGATTGATCACAAGTTTGATTTGATGTACGCGAAGAGGGCGTTTGTGCATTGGTATGTTGGGGAGGGAATGGAAGAAGGGGAGTTTTCGGAGGCGAGGGAGGATTTGGCTGCGCTGGAGAAGGATTATGAGGAAGTTGGGGCAGAGTCTGCTGAAGGGGAGGATGATGAGGGTGATGAGTACTAGAAATGGAAATGGTGGGTTCTCCAATGGACTCAATTGGTTGGTTTGCCATTGAAAATGCAAATTTGCTTTTTAGATTGTAGTTTGGGTTGTAGTCTTTGTTTTCGTTTAAAATCAGTTATGTTTCTTTTGAATTTGAAGTTTCAGTTCAAGATTTTGAAATTTGAATTTTAGAACAATCTTCGACATTTTGATCTCCGACCGCTCTGATGTGAAGAAGAGCCCAGTGCAAATATGAATAGAAAAATGATATGCCTCAACCGAGGCAATATAAGTAACGCCCGTTTTATTTGCAATGAAAGTCTTCTTTTTTTTTTAAAGATGTTATTTAATGGGTAAAAAATATTACAGATGCCCTATTAGCCTCTTTTTTACCCTTTGATCTGCTAAAATACTTGCAGTTCTTTTATAATTTAGAATAGTGATTCAAAAGTAAATCGTCATCTTCTAATAGATGTTTATTTCTTACTCTTTGATTTGCTAAAATACTTACAATTCTTTCATAAATTTATAAAAGTGATTCAAAAAAATGCTCAAAATTCAAAATAAATAGTTTATAAAAAATTCACAAAACATAAATTTAAATTCTAATTAAATACACTTTAAATGAGGCTCACAAAAACATAATTAAAATTTTACCTTTTAGTTCAAATTTTAGGTAAGACTACTATTTTTGGGACTTTGTGAAAATAGAGTAAACTCTATTAGCCCTTTTCATATTTGAAAAATGACCATGTTATTATTGTTTTTTTGTGACCAAAAAAACACAGCAATAGAAAAAATAAATCATCTTTTGCGACAATATAAAGACACCCCCTTCAGAAACTTTAAATTTCCAAAAAATCTCTGCTACTACCTATGGCGCCACCCCCTCCCCTGCCCAGCCCGCATGGCTCCACCCCAGATATTGGTAATTGGTAACATGCTTGGTGGTGTTGTGTGATAAAAAAAAATGGCGGTAGGCATGTGTTTATTTCAGGTAAGAGCAAAAACAAATAGAGAGAATAATATCATTTTCAAGTGTTGTTAACTGTAATTAACAAAGCGTTTTAGTTCACATTTGATTACCCAAATTATGAAGGGGTAAAATAAAATTTTCCCATTCAAATATTAAACACTAAGGCCATGTTTGTTTTGGCGGATTAATAGTCCGTCTGAATTATTAATCCGGAGTATAGTTCAATATCGCGTTTGTTAAATCTCTGGACTAATCCGGATTATTAGTCCGCCAAATGAGGAATAATTAGTAAAGATTAGGAATGATTAAATTAAATAGTAAATTTAAAATTTTTAAAAAATAATAAAAAATATTAAAATATTAAAAACAATAACATAAAATTTAACTTATTAATTTATTTAAGTTAATTTTAAAATAAATTAACTTAATACAATGGTAAATCATTATCTAATCCGTTATTTAATCCCACTCAATTCAAACACAAAAAAATTAATTACACCTCACTACTAATCCTACTTTATTATCAATCCAATCAAATTCAGTCCGAGTTATCAAACGAGTTAGAAATGCTTGACTGGGTAACTAGCTTAAAAATTATTTTTTTTATTTTTTTAGTTAAAAGGCTAAATTGAGTTTAAAATAAGTTATTTAGTAACTTAGTTTTTAAGTTAATTTTTTTGAATTTAATTATTTAGGTAAAATGTTACTTTTTTGCTTTTTATTTAAAATTGACAATTTTACTATTTTATATATTTAATATTAACAATTACATTTAGTTGATAATGATAATAAATAAATTTTGATGAATAAAAAATATTATTATATTTTAAAAATGATGGATAAACAATTAAAATATTCTAAAATTTTGTATTTTAATTTAACTTTTTAATTTTTTTTACTTTTTTACCAAACGACCAAAATTAATTTTTTTACATTTTTAGCTAAAAAGTCAAAAAGGTCAAATTAAAAATCAAGGCCTAATGCTCATTGTGCTGTTAAAGATTACTTTACCACCATCCAAAAGTAATCTATAATTATCTTACCTACGTTCCAAATGAGTAATTATTCGGTACTTTTAGAGTTGTGACAATTTCACGAGCTATTCTTACCTAATATCTTAACAATAAATTTTACAGTAAAAACATAATAACTAACATTTGTGAGTTGCAATCACATATGGTACAAAACCCGAATAGTGTGAGTTACAATCATTATTAGTCGGAAGTATAAATTTACTGTGACATCGCCTACATGGTAAGCAAGAGTACTTATTAATTTGCCATTCCAAAGATGCAAAATCCCTTTCACTTGCATACATCCAATTGAGGACACTTCAGTAATTTTGTCAACATAAATAAATAAACGTATAACCAACTTTAATTCCAAACAACCACCGCAATTTATTTATCCAACAAAAACCAATTATCCCATATAGAATTATCTTAATTATCTTTTTTCTCGTCCAAATAGCTTGTTCCAGGCTTTATTGGACCACACGGACAAAAGGAGACAATGACTGATAACAAACCCCCAAGTTCTCTACGAACAGAGCATTTGGGCATCCTCTTAGGCCACAAAATGGAAAAAAAATTAAAACCATTCTAGACTAAATTGGTAAGTCTACAAATCTCACAACAATATTAGACTAAATTGTTCGGTACCACAGGTCCGAACCATATAAAACCATTCTAGAAAGTGACCCAAAACCAAAATCTTGCCACTACAAAACCACAGAAAACAACCCGGCATCAAGCCTGACGACACAATAAAAGGTGAGATGGTGACAGAAAGACAGATGATTATGGCATTACTTTCTTTGTCAGGAGAGGAAAAGTAGCAATGATCCACTTGCAGCAAAACCACTCCTTTTGTAACGAGAAGCAAAGATAAAAATCAATTTTCAAGGAATTTGGAATTTTAATCAATAATGTTAAACCAAACAATCAAAAATTGTGCAAATATCTACTCAAATGAAGTTTTGAGAATGGTAGTCGGGTAAAGGGAACTTATAGCTGAAGAGAATGCAAAAGACAAACAAGACCTCCCATTTGATATCTATTGCCAACGCTATTCACTCCTCATCCTCTTCGTCTCCATCTCCACCAGAAGCCTTCTTAGCCGCTGCCTTTTGGTTCTTCCGCTTGACTCTTCCAGGGCGTCCACCTCCGATAGGACTTGTAAGAGAGAAATCAATGTGTTTCTGGGAGTCTACCCTCACCATAAACGAGGGTATGTTAACCACCTGCCTCCCAACTCTGCAACATGAAAATGAATATTCATGCTCTCCAATTTTCTAACAAAGAACAAAACATTTCAAAGAGAAACACTATGGAAGTCACAACTAAAATGCATATGCAGATGCTTCTGTGAGAAACTCTGTACTGCTAGGAGTGTCTCCAAAGAATACAGGTCGAACACACGGATTAATATAATCTTCCAAAATTATTCAAATGACAGTTTTTTTATCGGCAAATACATATGCAGTCAACTCCCAAACATTGTACTTGGCAAGGCTTGAACCCCTTAACTCCTATTGGGAAAAGTGACGCCTATACCATTAGTCGAAAGGCCTTTTGGTGACTCAAATGATAGTACCCAATGAGTTGTCAGCTTATAATTATCATTAGTATACTACAGAAGAGTTACGAAGGAACCTTCAAAGCAGATATTAAAATTTCAAAAGACCAGTCAGTCCCAGAAGTTGAACCAAAATAGCAGCCTCAAACATTCAATTCCCTTCAGAGTGGTTAAGAATGCTACAATAACGTCACGAATTGTTTTTCACTTCCACACCGCACAATCCTTAACATGGCAAGTAATATGTTGAAAGGTAAAATTTTGCCCACCTTGTTCCTTTGGGGAAACAAAGACTGTGGTCCTTTCATTGTTGGAGATTTCCATTTTCTTAGATGGATGAAGCATGTGAAAGGATACAGATTACAGAGTACTGATACCAGTACAATTCAAGTATGTCAATATGGCAAACTTGAAAAGGTAGGTCGATATATTTTTTATACAGCAATGCATTATTATATGCAACAACAAGGAAACAATACACAAAAATTAGTTAATTGTTTAGCCGATTCAGGATTCACCCACCAAACCAAATTTTAATGCCACAACTAATGTATTAATCAGAGCTAAAAATCAATATATTAAACAATTTACAAACTAAAACTTCATTTTAAAAATTTAGCCTAGTAAAAAGTCTTATGAAACTAAATTCATCTCCATATGAAAGCAAGTGGCTCCGGGTAAGGTAGAGCTTAGGTTTGTACTGGGTACCAACGGGTTATGACAAACCCCCAGAAAAAAAATATTGAATACATGTTTTACATGCCTAATATGCATGCATATATACCGTGCAAAGAATCAGCACCAATATGTACCTGGTCAAAGAATGACACGTTTTTTGAAGTTCCCAAAATGTGACATAGATATGTCTTCCTTGGTGCATCTAAGGTAGTCTTACTTTAATCCTTTTATTTATATTAAGAAGAAAGAGACATGTCTTCTTAGGTTCAGAACAAATCATTGTGACATAAAGTTTAATCCCGATAAATTGATACGCAAAAAGAAAAGCTGTGGGGCACACTTGACTAGGTCAATGAAGAGGCGGAATTTTACCTATGATGCAGAAAGTCTTTAGGTATCCGCACCTAAGAAATCCTAGGAATTTGCATCTAAAGATGAACTGGAATCCACAACAATTCTACGAAGATAATAATACATTCAATCAATTATCCAAAATACAAGTTTGAGAGTACTTAATTGACACTTGGCATAACAAAAGATAAAGATAATATAAAGCCAAACCAATCCTATCTAACAAGCTCTTTCAAAATAAATCCTAACATAACATAATCCCAAGAGATAATAACTAAACAAATCTAATAACATCAAAATGCATAATGGTCATTTATTTATAAGGATATTGAATAGGCACCCCTGCATCAGCATCAGTGTCTATAGACTCATAGACTCGTGCGATTGGAGTACATACCTTAGTGTCCGCACCAACTGACACCATTGTCTTTGAAACTTACCTCAAATATGATGACAAGATTTGCAAAGTCATTATTTAATAGTGGTAGTCATATCAACACTGTTTGTGTATGCTAGTACACATAGATATAGTTGTCAAATTGTGAATCGAAGTCATAGTTTTACAAATTTTGAATCGAACCGAGTTGAGAATCGTAAGATTCAGTATGAACTATAAAAATAATATTTTAACACTTCATCTGTATGAAATAAAATAAATAAATTGATATTAATATAATTATACAACAAGAACATGATTACAATCTAAATGCGGGTGACATTTACCTTCATCACAAGAGATTTTAGCTTAACTCCAACTAACCATGGAATTTCTTGAAAATTATTATATATTCTCATTTAGAATTTAAAAATAGACTAAGAAACCTCAAACATGATAAAATAAGACAGGAGAGATTAAATATAAAACACTTCACAACATATTTTGTATGCTTATTGCTAATAAAGAAGCTTAGAAAATATGTTGTGAAACCGTTGAGTCCAATAATTAAACTCATATCATTTTAAATTATATTTGTTTCACTAAAATAAAAATAAATAATTTATCAAAAGTGATACTTTCATTTTAAACATCTTAAAAATATGTATTTTGATATTTATACCTAAAAGAGAAATAAAAAAAGATGAAGAATTTATCGAATATCCGTTGTTTTTATTACGCTCTCTAAGCACCAAATGAGCAACCAATTACACATGTTAATTTTTTATCTTAACACCACACAAGGTTGTACTAAGGCATCTAAAAAGAAAGAAAAAAAAGGTAATAAGGGAATCAAATTTTGTTAAAGCTAATAATTTTAAAAATTACATAAATCATAAATAGTTAATCGACCTATGAATTGAATCGTGAATCGTAAAATTCATCATAATTCTATTACAAAATAGATTCGTTCATAGATTTGTATCGATTTATATATAAATCATGAACTAAATCGTGAATTGTAAGATTCTAATAACTATGCACATAGACGATCTATGGAGCTTCACGTAGGTATCATATTATGATTCGAGTTAGTTCGGAACTGTTTCCTTCTAAAACTACTCGAAAACTGCAGTCTTGTGGTGCAGATCCCTTCCAAGGGTTGAGAAGAATTGAACTTAATGCGTATGTTGTTAATCTCTCACCTAACTATGATATTAGTTCCGCATAGAACATTGAGTATTTGGTTGCATCTCAGGATCCTAATTTTATACCTACTGATCCTTTTATTAATCCTTTATTCCATCCTATTCCCACCAATCCCTGATCCATTACCTTTACCTATTTCCCTAGCACAAAAGACTAAATTGATGATAAACGATCAAATTGCGTGCACTAGGGATGGTTGACTTTAGCGTTATCAAGTTTGATGGCATGAGAGGCATGTTTTCAATGCTACTTGATGAGTTACGACAGTTGACCCTGATTCACTTTGAGTATTACTAGAGCAGCATTGTTCCACACTTGACAAAGTCAAATTTTGCTCACCCTAAGAGAGTTGAAGTGGTTACTAGGATCCGTACCCTAGTCAAGAAAATTTACTGATACAAACGCAAGAGGTAACCCATCCAGACAGTTGTGTGTTTTGATTTTTATATTTTGTAGTCATTATCTTTTGAGATTTTGTTACGTTAGGATTTATTTTAGTAGGTTTGTTTTGAAAGAGTTGGTTAAAGATTGGATTATCTTTATGTCAATTTTATCTTATGTTATCTCAATGGTCTGTTTAAAAGCACTCAAAGTTCTATTTTAGAACAGCGGTTGATTGAATGAATCACAATTTTCTTAAAATTGGTTTGCATTCAAGATTACTCTTACGTGTGCATGTGTAACACTTTTTCCTAATTGTCTTGCATCAACCTATGATATGAAAGACAATACATTTGTTCAAGGAGGCAACTAAACAATCCATCATATAATTATGATATTTAGAATAATGGAGACAAATTGAAGCAAATAAGAGTACAATTGAGATCATTCAAACAAAAATTTAGATTCCTTGACCTTGGAAACATCAACCAACCAACAGTTGATCACTTCCAAGAATATTTTATGAAACAGTAAATGACAAATTTCCTTCTGAAGTAACAATGTGGCAATTACATCTAAATTCCTAATTGTAAAACATGAGAAAACTCCCATGTTCTGATATTAGAATTACAAAAAAAAAACACTTACAAATAAAAGTAAATGCTAACTTCCCTACTAAAGTTCTAACACGCAATTGGACAAAGCATACTATAATATTTACGACAAGCCTAATAAGCACAACATTGCCTCATGCATGTTGTTCATGTATTAGGTCACCATTCCCCATTTAAGTAGGGTCGAAGCATAGACAAAAGAATCTTTTAATATCACCAAATACAAGAACTACCAGTTGCCCACTATCATTTGTTTCAGATAAGTGAGTAAAGCAACAATAGCATAGTTATTGCCATCAAATGGAATTAGAAAACTAATTAGACAGAACAAGTCGTAACAAGAATGACTTCCAAATAAAAAAATTCGAAAAAGAAGAATTACTCGAGACATAAAAACTATTAAACCAAGATAATAAAAACAAGACCCTTTAACAATTTAACCAGGTTGTGTTCCAAATTAAAAGTTTTATACAATTTGAGAATATGCAGCATGCATATATCAAATCAGAATAATGATATAACTGAAATTGTAATAAGACTCTTCACCATACATATACTTCTTTATGTCCCTCTAACCCATGTACTTTGTTTGATAAATCCCTCAAACCCTTTATCTAAATATCTTTTTAAAAATCAAAAGAACTCTAATCATCCAGAGGGAAGAAGAAGAGTAGCAATGTAGCATTGCAATTAACGTAAAGGTTTAACACTATTTTTCAAGAATATCAATAACTACTCTTAAGAAATAAAAGAACAAAGGTACAGAAAGCATCATAGAATCTTCAGGTGTAAATGTTATACATGTCAAATCCAATTAAACAAGCATGATTTGTTGAAAACTGGTTTCTATTTTCTAGGAACGGAACATAACATAATGCAAAATATACCGCAACATAGCATAATGCAAAATATACCGCAACATAACATAATGCAAAATATACCAAGTGGGACTGGGACCACCATGATCTTAACCTTGGTATTTCAATACAAGTTAGCGGAGTAATATCCAACCAAATCATATCAAAATCAAGAATCAATTACTGAAGATTTCAGAAATGGATATAAAAATTGAAATTAATTAAACTGGCATTTATGCACTGATGCAAAGAACTATAAACAGCAGGACACTGTTTATCATTCAGACACATGTCAAAGTGAACCAGCAAGGGACCTTGGCGTCAATCAGGAAACAAAGAGATGCTATGTATATACCTGATGTGTCTCTGCCTAATGAGCACACGAGCATGGTGAATCGACTTAGCCATGCCAGTCTTGAACACAAGTGTTTGAAGGCGCCGTTCAAGGAAGTTCTCCACAGTCAAAGCCAATACATAATCAAGCTTGTTCTGGCTCTCATCCAAAAGCCCATACCTGTT
Source organism: Heliamphora pulchella (assembly GCA_032270985.1). NCBI lineage: Eukaryota > Viridiplantae > Streptophyta > Magnoliopsida > Ericales > Sarraceniaceae > Heliamphora > Heliamphora pulchella. The sequence continues at coordinate 2,978,824 of JAULJZ010000023.1, forward strand.
CATCCTTCGAAGAAGGGCCTCACCTTCAAAGATCCAGCGAGGATTTTTCTCATCGAGAGTGAGAAGCATCCTTGCGGCATTACGGATACGGCTCAGAACATACTGAACCCTCCATAATTCCCTCTTACATCGGAGCCCATACTCTCCCACAAGCTTCAGCTCAGCATCCAAACGCTCCTTCTCATAGGGACGACGAGGCTTCTTAAAAGTCTTTCCATCTATAACCATCCAATATTATGCATTACATTGAAGTTTTGGATGAAGATAAGTAATAATAAGAAATTTGAAAATGTAAGACCGGATCATACATTGTAAGTGTTACTGTTTTAGTATCCTCAAATGGTGCAGCTAGAAGAATTTCAAAATGAAGAGACAAGAAAATCCAAGCTGAGTAAGCTGCCTAACATTTGGACACAAAGCCCCCCAAAAACATAAGAAACACAAAATAGCTCATCTAGATATTGAAGACAACCTCTTCATTCATTATGATTGGTTAAATTGCTGTTTTCAAACTGAGG
>JAULJZ010000023.1:2985833-3002454 GCA_032270985.1 Heliamphora pulchella
AATGATAGGGATACCCTCCCTCCCTCCCACCACCACCCCCAACCCCCCCACCCCCAAAAAAAAAAACCCAAAAAAAACGAGAGTATCTTACAAAAAATTATTGTAACAGCATAACACCGGACAATTATATGATTTCATTCAATTTACCTCCTCATCGTCTTCATCCCCAGCAGAATCTTCCTCATCAGCTTCCTACACCAGAAAGTGCAGAGTTCCTCTAATAAGCCCAAGGAAAGGTAGAAAGTAAAATAAAATTAAAAAGCAAGTAAAATGCACGGAAATTTTTTTACATTGTTGAAATATTTTAGAGGATTGGGCCACAAGTCCTCCTTAATTATCTCCGCAACCTACAATTTCAAAGCAAAAGTTCAAAAATTAAACAGAAAGAAAGATATGGCCAAGATGTCAACTCATCAGCAATTGCCTAAATCCATGCACCTTCAGGGTAAAAATCAATAAAACTTGAACTATACAAGTCTGCTATAGCAGCATGATGATCAGAAAAGTCTACCTCATCATGAAGCCCCTCTATTATATCTTTTTGTTGTGTTTCACTGAACCAACCAAAGAAGCTGCATTGATAAGCGCACATTAAAGAGTTGGCCATCGCGTACTATAATATTACAAAAAGGAAATTGTTTATTTATAAGAAAATAACTTGACAGAAAGTCCCACCACATTAAAAAGAGAGAGTTACAGCACGATACATGTAAATTGCATTCAGCACACAGTATAGATTCCAGCGCCCCTTTCATACCTCAACTACTAGTAAGCACAACTGAGGTTAAAAGAAAAAATTTCACAATCTTCCAGTGTGTTGATGAAACCTTGAGAGTTATGATTTATTTAGTTAGAAAGAGTGAGAGTAAGGCAATTTTGGGAGGCATTGACAGAGTTCCATTGCTTGGTAAAACGGGATGTGGGAAGCTATATTGCACAGACTCTCCAATTTGGGCACCATATACATGTCGAGATGACCCAACACGGACACCAACACAGGATCGGTGTTAGACACGGCAACCTCTAGTTGGACACGGCAATCACGTGAAATTGCATTTTTTTATTTTAAAAGATGCACTGTGCAAGAAAATCTAATAACTACCACATTACATCATCATTCTTTTGAAAAATTTGAACACCAAGGTCTTTACCGTTATCTCCTTACAGGAAAAAAACATCATCTCATACAAAATTCATCTTTTAAAAAAAGCACAATATACAAATTTTTATATGTATATACATATATATAATATAATTATAAATGTAATGCATTACGTGTGTTCGTATCCGCACACCCGTATCTGTGCTTCCCGTATCCTATAATTAGGAAACTAGTGAGTCCAACCTTTAAACACGTCCAGTTCAGGTAACATAGGTGGGAGATAGAGGAAAAGAAGGGGCAAGAACCTCCCACTTTTTCCTAAGTGAAATTACCTCCCTTTAAAAGTGACCAAAAAGTACGATAGAAAGAGCAGAACTTATGGTCTTACATTTTTTCCCTTCAAACAGTATGCACACAAAGCTTATGCTGACATCAAATGACAACATATCCACATTACTATGTTTTGGTTGGTCACAGCTCACTTTGTTCTTTTTCTTTTTTTTTTCAATTTTTTCATCATTGATGAGGTATTTTATTATGGAAAAAGTAAGACTTAAGAGCTTTTACATTAACTAGATAACACTACAAGGCTTCATAATCCAAGAATAAAGATGGAGGGACATCAAGAAGCTTGCATTAGCATAGAACAAATCAACAACAATTAGGATGTCTGTGACTCCAAGGAAAGAAAAAGGGAATTGGGTCATGGAACGTGAAACACTAGTTTAAATTTATAATCATTTGTCAACAATTACAAATTATCTTAAATAATTATTTAGCAGTAAATTTCATGCAATGGACTCCCTTTACATGGCAAGACACAAGAATCATATGACTTCTCCAAATGTGAAAACATTTCTCTGGGTTGCGAACTTGGCCAAACAAATCGGCATAGATGCAACACAGTAAGAATATGCAACCCAAACATTTGTCTCTTGAGTTGATATATCACAATGTCAACAAATACAAAAAGGAGGAAGAGGAGGAGGATGCAAACATTTCAACGCCGATATGAGGGGAAGCAACGCATTCCCAGTATGATGACTACGAATGTTGATCTATACCTTGAGGCATTTTTGGATTTACCTTCGTCTATGATACATATACATGAATTGCCCTTGTTCCACTTTCACTGGAATTACTCTTGTAAATTACCCAACAAGAAAAGAAGAAAAAGAAAATAACTTGTACACCAAGCTTTGTCTCCATACAAGCTTACAGATGAAAGGAGTAAATCCTAGATGCATGAAATTAACTGTCTATGGGCACATTGAGTTGTAGGATTATTTGTGGGGATTGGATTAGTGATAGTATCTGTTATACTATGGGATAAAGAAAGGTAAAGTGATGGAATACAAGATTGGATATGAGGAGATTATGGATAATATTATGCGGGATAAGTTATACATAGGAATCAAGGGGATAAAAGGATGTGATAAAAGATTGCATATAATAGGAGTATATATCATAGAATCATTTCTCTTATGTTTGTCCCCTAATCCCTCATCCTCCCATTTTTATCTCTCAAACCAAGCATGCCCACTATATGCTAATAACTGTCCACACCTCATCAAATTGTGTACCAATACCAACTTTATGCAATAATGCTTGCACAAAACTAATCTTTCCTTAAGGTAAGGATGTCTTGCCTCCCCCAAGTCTTGATCATCTAGCCTAACATTTTACCTACTGCCACAAAAGTAGCTTTATTGAGAAAAAAACAAAAAATTAATGTTACCTATCGTCTGTTGCCGGCCTTTTGTGTCCATTCTTCTCATGATTAACTCCATTTGGAGGACCCTTCACATGTTGAAGTTCATTTTTAATTATGTCTGAAAAGATTTAAACAAAAAAGAAAATATAGAGGGTATCATCATTACCGTGCCTTCCTTCCACTTGATGTTTGTGCCAGTTATCTTGGTTGTTCCCTCATCAAAGTATGTAAAGGATTTTGTCAGCTTTGTATCTTCAAAATAAGGATTAGGTTTGAAGTTCTGGAAGTTTGAGACATGCAAAAAGTTAGTAAGAACTCAACACAAGATCGATTGTAAGTGTGTAAGCAAATTATCTATAGTACTGCCTCTGTAAATAAAATAATGAACAACTCTTCTCAGAAAGCCTAACCCAGCATAACAATGTAAAGGGAAGAAAAACTTACAAAAGTGATGGAGTATCCTGACTTCACGTCTTTGAAATCCTCCACATCAAGAAAATCTAGATACTTGAAAATCTAAGTCCAGGGGCAAAAAGTGAAGTTAAAGAAATGTCCATCCAATTCAGTTATATCCAAGAGAAGCTGGGGACACTATACTCCCATGTTAGTCACATCATAGTATTCAAAGTAAAAAAAGAAAGAAAAAAAAAAACTAGTATATTAGAGGTGGAAAGGAAAATAAAGGAAATGTTGCAGACTAAAATGATTAGTTACGCCAAAATAAATGTGTCAATTGATCATTTCATTTATAACGTGCCAAACCTTTGAGTCTTCCTCACTCAAAAGATCACAAAGTGCAGGATGACTCAGGAACTGCGGAAGAAATAATGCAGAAGAAGTCAAAGTATGAAAAACTAAAAAATCTGTGATTACTTAAGAAATGTTCTGTAACGAGCATGCATAGCGAGTAGCTGGATTACTTACAGCGGTTAACCAAAAGTCGGGAATAGATTTGATGATATTATTTCTTTTGACATAGACCGGCCTGCGGATCTCATTATACTTCTGCTCAACTTCCAAAACTTTCTCACTGGCTTCTTCATTAAACTGTTGGATAGGAATGCAATAGTTAAAGTTTGGAGTTCCATAGAGGTAATGACTAATAGCTCAAAACAACATTTAATGAACTAATCTAGATTCATAGAAGCTTAGGATTAAACTTCTTCATACTTGACAGTACATCATCTGACCAACTATATAGTTAAGAGTGAATGGCAAAAAACGAACATAAAAATATAAAATATTGGATATGTATAACTGCACATCTGCACCTGATCTTATGCCGGTGTGAGTTATCCTGATCTTAAGTATGTGATTTTTCTTTTTTCTGCGCATTCAACACATCAACTTGAAATCTTGATTCTATTATTGCATAAGAATGCAAATATAAGTGCCAAACTCCTCTAGTTCCCCAAACATAGGAAGCTCGATACGACAAAATAGTCCAAGTGCCTCGAAATTGGGTGTGGCTACTTTCACAAACAATCAACAAGGAAAGCAGAATGCACAGAACACTTATAGATGTGGAAACTCTAATGAACACTGCTTACACCAAGTTCATTTAGGATTATGAAAAAGTGAGGTTAACTGTTTAAAAAATTGACCAGTTATGATTTATCTGCAAAAACCATAAATATAGGTTATTTAACTTAGATTGATCAACACCCTTGATTTTAGAACAAATGACATAAAAAAGTGAAAACCATTGTCTTTAAGTCCATCTTTCACATCAATTTGCTGCCTGCATACTGCCTAGAACTGTCTCGTCGAAAGGTTACCACTCCCACTATTGGAACACGGCTATAATTGCTGTCTTGCAAGTCTGTCTATTATGGCTATAGCTATAGTTGTGCTGCTCACAGATGGCATGAGTGGGGGTCAGGTCATTAGATAAAGGGGAAGGGGGGATAATCCATAAGATCGAGTTCTCTAGTGTTGATTCTAAATCTTGCTAACTTCTTATTTGGAAATTGCATTCTTCTCAAAGAAATATCCCCCAAACAAAAAGAAATTCTGTTGAGAGTAAATTATGTGGGATAGAGATAACAAAGCCCTACCATATCAAATAAACAAAGAACTATTAAAGAATTTCTTTCTGTGGTTGAACCCTAGTTTTTTCCCCTTCATTTATCTAAAAGGAATAGAGAGGAGGATAACAAGAGGCTGTAGGTCAAAGAGTTACCTTGGCAAGGTGGTTTCAAGGTATAAATACGGTGACAAAAGCTATGGTCACTAGAACCAACTTAAGTGGACATTAATTGCTTAGTGCTTAAGGTTTTGAGATGTTATGGAGCCAACAAAAGAAATAAAAATTAACTATACGAACATGCTTCAAGGGAAAAAAATATAGATATAAAACAATACAAATTTCATTTTTCTGTTATAAATTTAAAAACAAAATATTGCAAATTCAACCAGCTAAAGGATTTCCCAGGTAGATACTGCTATAGTGGTGGATTAAATTGAGTGAATGTGTGACCTCGAAACATTGGCTTAGTTAACCCCACTAAATGACGGCACTCACTGTGGATAACTATGGTATACTAGGCAATAGGTAAAGTACTCATAATTGACAGCCATGGTACCCTTAGCTACCTTATTGTCGTAACGAAGTTCAAGTGGGAGGAAAACAATCGTGCAAATCAGGAATAGGGATAGAGTTCCACATTAAAAGAATTAAGGCAACTAATGTAGGCACTTCTGTTTATGTATCATATTAAAATGGGATATGCCAGATGACGGTTCCTTTGATTTGAAAATGCTTATTATTTAGTAGAGTTCACTTCAAGTACTAGCATGCACTTGAAGTTAACTAGCTAAGCAAATTTTCCAATTCAATGGCCAACACTTGCGGATTCATTAGCCTCCTTATTGTCAGAACATAAGGACTAAAAGAAACAAAAACAAAAGACAAAAGTTGAGAAGTTGTGAATCACTTTATTGTTCACAGCCCACAAGAACTGGAAGAAAATCTAAAAGAGAGCCAATCAATAAATTAGAATTTCTATTGACACAAGGAAATTAATTAATAGAACCACAAGATCGCATGTGGCCATTTATCTAATCAAGCAGTGTTATAAACGCATCGTCGTTCAAACCCCAACCCGTTAGCTTACACCAGACTTGCCCACAAATGAGAGCCTTTACTAAAGGAACTAAATCTAGCCCACGTTGCAAGCCTCAACATTGAAGTTACTCCAACCTTATTGCATCATATGTTCTGAGAAAACAATATTTTGGTTGAGTTTGCACTTGCTTTTGACATTTAGAATTAAAAAAAAAATAGTATGTGCTTTCATTTCTAATTCATATACTTTATTCTTTATTCCATCCAAACATCCCAATGCTTTAAGTAGTTATTGGTCACTTGGAACAGTGACCCACTCCCAACATAAGAATCACAAAGCCTTTGGACAAGAATCACAAAGCATTTGTACATATACATTGAAACCAATTGAGCAATACAAGCGACCCCATCACCTACAACAATCCATATCACCCTCTCAATTCCTAGAACACAGATTTAGGATTAATAGAACAAAGAGACACAAATATAATCCTTAGCAACCCACCATGTAATGGAACACTAATACCAAACCAAACTAAGTTTTTGTCCTAACATGAATTTTTTTTCGTCATTCTGCTCTATTAAGAGCTATATCTTGAGTTAGTTTTAATAAGTTCATATATTTTCTTAATACGACATCTCATGTCAATTTAGGTTTACCCCTTCGTATTTTTATTACCGATGATATTGTCACTTTTCTTTACTATTGCATCAATTAGTCTAAGTTGTATGTGTCCAAATCACATTAATCTATTTTTTCTCAACTTACCTTAAATTGGTGCGACCCCTACCATTAATAGGTGCAACAAAATCAAACATAATGAATAGTTACAGGTTCCTAACAAGAATACTATCAATGAATGCACATTCTTGTTTCCCATATGGTATACCATAAATCAAACTGCATTAGCTCCAACTGATTCCATTCGAAATGCAGATTTCATCAACCTAACAAGCTCAATTAAAGTTCTAAATATCAACTTGACATGTGTACTTGCTCATTTATGTTCATTCGGACACCTCATTGATAAGGCTAATATGGTGAGTCATGTAATAGAGTTACGCAAGAGATGAACATCGACAGAAAAAGGACACACAAGAAGGGAAAAAAATCAAAGTTATGATTCCCGTAATGTTCACAAAAATAAATTAAAAAAATGATAAAAGTACTACAGGGGGCAGGATTGGGAAATTAACTAACTATAAAATCATAAGGCCTCCAGTTGGATCTTCTATTTGTTCATTCTTTTTGAACATACGACCGTGGGCATGTTTACAATGAAAAATAAATAAATAATAAACAAACCTTAACCCTCTATTTTTTCCTCTTCAAATATGAAAGTTATTAGATCAAGTCACTAAGAAGTACAGTCACTTCTACAAAGGTGGCGTCTTGCATCGGACACCCGTGTCGGATACGACACTCTTTGAACACTCTTAAATTCCTATTCGACACTTTTTTAAACGTCTTAACTAAAAAATTAAATTTATAATTTCACACACTTAAAAGACATTTCAATGACAATTCTTGAACTCTCCAAACACGTCCTATTTGTTAAATTTCTTTGTAGTATCAATATTTTGTATTTTTCCAAACAAAGATTATGTGCACTAAATATGTTTTGAAACATTTATAAGAAAAAATTTAAGACTTTTTAATTTTAATAATCTGAATAAATTATTTACAAATGTGACATAATAAATATATAAAAATTTAAATTTTTTAACGTGTCCCAAAAGTGTCGTGTTCTATGTTTTTTGAAAATTGACATGTTGGTGTGTCCGTTTCGTGTCCATGTCTGATATAAAATGCTAATAAAGGAATCGACTTCTAACCAACCCCACCCCACCCCCAAGGAACTTCTCAGACTTGAGAACTATGAAGAGAACCAAAAAGTGAAGTTCAAAAGTTGCTTCATTTTTCGATTCTTTCACAAACCTTTTATCAGTTATTAATCGTTTTCCCCAATTCTTTCCAAGAATGAAACCGAAGATCAAAGTAGTATCACAATAGAAGCTACCATCCTAGTTGCATTGCCAAATACACCAGGAAATTCATAACCAGTGTCAAACAAGGGCTGTTAAGAAATATCATCAATGACCACCAATTTTCATGACAAAATTCGCATACTAGTCCAATACATAAACATAAACGACCTTCAATCCAAGGACTTTAACAAATCAACAACATCAAAAACAACTCTAAACATAAATAACGTAGAGTGTGTATTTTAGAGCGAGAAGCGGACCTTGTCGAGCTCATCTTGGACCTCTTGCAACTTCTCGATGGAGATAACAAGCTCGCCGTCAATGTGATCGGAATCTTCCTCCTCGGCGACCTTCGATTTCTTGCCACGGTGATCTGCTACCATCGTTGGTGGTGGCTAAAACCCTAGCTCTACGTCTCTCTCAGGTGTGGTGTAGAGAGAGAGAGAGAGAGAGAGAGAGGGAAGCGCGTAGAGACTCTGAGGGTTTTGGCACCCCCGTGTCAGAATACCATCGTTTCTTCTGAGTATTTATAGGGCGAAGATACCTAAGCCCAACACTTCAGCGACATTCTCTATTTGTGGTGTCTGGTGGTGTGGTGGGACCACCATCCTTCCCTCGCTCTCTGGTTAAAACGGTGGGAATCGTAGGACAAATCTGGGATCTGGCTTCTCTCCAGTGGCTTGCGGGATTGTATCGGACTATTTTTTTTATTAAAATAAATTTATTTTAATAATTTGAGTTATTTGTTTTATTAGTTATAGTATATGTATTTATATTATTGTTATAAATGTTTAAATTAATTGAATATCGTTAACTATCTTAATAAATTACAGTTGTGATAATAAAATAAATAATAAATAGACATCACAATTTATTATTTATTAACATAAATGTAATTTGTTAAAACAGTTAAAGATATCTGATCAAATTAATTTTTTACAACAATAATATATATATTATAAATAATAAAATAAACAGTTTAAATTATCAAAACATATCTATTTTAAACAAAAAGTGACCCAATTAGATCAGTCTAATCCCATAAAAAACTGAAGAGAAGCCATTATCTTGTAGATTAACCTTACTGCCAAACAAAAGTACTTATGGTCTTGATTTTAAGTTCGTTTGTAAACTAACTTAAAAGTTTATTTATTTATTTATTATATTTTTATTTAAAAATTTATATTTAGATTAAAGTTAGTTGTTTGGTAAATTAATTTTTAAACTAAATTTTTAGTTAATTATTTAGATAAAAAATAGTTTTAATTTTTTTGTTCAAGTTAGGCATTTTTTGTCCTTTCATATGGTTGAAATAACAATTATATGTAATTAATTGTAGTAGTAAATAAGTTATGAATGAAAAGTATTATTGTATTTTAAAAATAGTAAAAATTTAAATAGAATATTTTAGTAATTAGTATTTTAATTTAACTTTTTAGCTTTTAAAAAAAATTACCTTTTTTACCAAATTGACTATGTCGGTCAATTTTTTGCATTTTTAGTTTTAAAAAAATCCAAATAGCCAATTAGGACCTAAGGCACTTTTTGATTCAATGTAGTATGGATTTAATGGCTAATGCAACTAGCCACATTAATTCCACTTATATGTCAATTAAAATTGCTTGGCTGAAATCAAAATAGTTTAGTTTATGGTTAATGAAAATCCCCACTTGATATGACTAACCCAAGTTGCTCTCTCTTTTATTAGATCTATTGTTTTGAAAAACAATAAACCGAATAAGTGGAGTTTCTGAAACTAATAAATTAATTTACCACTTGAATTTGGAAAATTAGTTTCCAATCACTCAAGTTCAGTTGGAAAAAGAAAAACAAAAAAAAGAAGAAGAAAAACTTCAATTTATGCTCATCTAAATCACTCATAATTCATAATCAAAATGAAAACTTTTACGATTAATTCAAAACATACAAAAATATATTTTTGTTGAAGAATTCTTTTTTTTTTTTCCAAGGTACCTCGAACTATTTTTATTTAAGCCAGGTAAACTTAGGCAAGATTCACATTGACGAGAAATATAATGCTATTAAGCTCTAAGCACTCCCTTTTTTCGAAACAAAGATATGAACTCATAGCAGTAAAAACAATTCAAGACAATAAAAAAAAACTGATATATACATAAAACAAAGATATGAACTTGTTGCAGTGATAATAAATTCAAGGAAACAAAAAAGCTAATATTATTATCTATCATTCTCACAGCCTTGTGATCAAAAGTAAAAGATATTTTTTTAAAAGAAAAAATAGTTATATTATGTTTGGATTACATTTTATAAAGAAAAGAGAAAAGTATAAACGTTCTATGACAAAAAAAAAAAGGTTCTAAGCACTTCTCTTCCTTCCAAAAAGAGAAAAAGTAAAATGTTTATCATAAAAATATATTGTAATAAATAACACACTCTTCACCTATTTTCCTTCACTCCCCCTCCAATTGGAGGCTAAGATTCCATGAAAGAAAAGAGAAACAAAATCGAGAGAAACAAAAAAAAAGAGGGTGAAAAGCAAAATCGAGAGAGAGAGGCAGAATGCATGATAAAAGAGGCACCAAATACACCGAGCAAATTGTTCAGTAGAACCAACTGAGCCTGCAATGATTCAAGAACAACATCCAACAATACAGTTCCACCAGCCAAGGCCACAAATAGCCCATTAGTTAAATCAGACAATCACACAAATCTTCAAGCAAGGTATCGATACAACTTCCGATCCACTTTGTCCCTTTCCAAAAACTCGCGCTCGATGAGGGACTCGATTCGTTTCTTTATTACAACAGGGTTTGGCAGAAACCGGGGTTGCAGCTGCTTCGTGACCTCTGCCACAATATTATTGTGATCCAGCACCCGCCGTGACTTCATGATCCGCACAATTGCCGCCTCAATCTGGGGCTTCCTGTCCTCCTCCACCCTTTGCCGTGTCTCCTGCTTCTCCGGCTCAGACTCCTTTTGCGCAACAACAGTCCCTATCTTTACCTTGTATAGCTTGCTCGTGAACTTGTCGTTGAAGAAAAAAGCATCATCCTCGGCAACTTCTTTGCTCATAGGTTCTTTTCTCAGGACATTCTTCCCCTTAACGCAGGCCAAAGATTGCAGAGACCTTTTCAAGTCCAAGACAGGAATCTCTGTTGCCTGTTCTATTTCTTTATAGCATAACCGATCAGCGCCATTGAATAACATGAGGATGCACATCTGGTATGTAGAAACATTGAACTCATGCTTCTGCCCCTTCCCAAATGTAGCTTTTAAATCAGCAGTGCCCATATTTGTCTGCCAGGACAACCTCCGCCCCGTATGGGTCCCAAGATAATACGTCCGGAACTTATCGCATATCCCGAGGATTTCGGGTGGAAGGTTGCAAGTGGCACCCGACTGAGTCGGCCAAGAGCCCGTCGTGAGGACCCGGACAGCTAGCGTGGGATAGTCCGCTATCTCGGTACCCAGGCTTGCATAGAACCCCTGCATTGTATCCTGAGATGTCTTCATGTCAGTGAACATACCTTCCAACTTTGATGTGAACTGATACCCGCATTCTGTTTTGAGCTTCACTATCAAACTTCTCTCTGCATCATCGGAGACTGTTTTCCCTGATAGGAGCCTCTTCGCTAAATGTTGCTTGTAATATTTTTCGTACACGTCTTTCTCTTGGAGATAACGGAAAAGCATCATCACCTTGTCCAGAACAATCTCAACATCCTCCTCGCTGACCCCTTTCAGTCCTTTACGGAGCTTATCATCCACAAACAAAGATATGAACTCCGGAGACCGAGGGTTCAAATTAATAAAATATTCAAATGAGGAATTCAAAGCATTCTGGAATGTCTTGTCGTTGGTAAATGCCAAACTGATAATCTTGTCATGTTTATCCTTTTCATCCAAGAGCCGCTGTACAAAATCTACAGGATCCTTTAACCTTTCTGGATCAGTAACTAGCTGCTTACCTGTATCCCGAATGTGAGAAGTCATAACATCTCTAAGTATTGAGAGTCCATTAGGCACCCTGCGGAACAAACTGTACATCCTTCCCAGGTCCTCGTATTTGTCGTCCACAATCATCTTAACTAAGCCCGAGTTCTCCATATGGACTAATCTATGCATATGATTTTCAATCATCTCCTTCTCCACCACATTGGTGATCTTGGCTTCACTTTTCACATCCAAATAGTGGGAGACTCTTTCAATCTCTTCGGTCAGACGTCTCTCGGCTTTCTTTAGATAATCCCCACAGTCACAGCACTCAATGAACTGTTGAGACTCACCACGATAGAAATCAGCAGAGACTTCGAGAAAAGGTTTCTCAAAGTCTTCTTGGTAAACAGAAGAACCTAAATCCATTAACATTTTTATTATATTCCTCATCAAACCCCTGTCAATAACTTCACCAGTTCTTTCACTCTGTACAAGTTCAAGGAGTATATCCTGAAGCCTCGATTGAATTTTGCTGGAGTGGATAATGTTGTCCCTCCACAAATTCAACCCTAGCTCATGAACTGGGGTTTTGTGTGTACTAGGAATGAAAGTCCTGTCCATATACATCAATATGTCTCGGATCATTTGCAATGCCTTGTTGTGATCTGCCCATTTCCTATTTAGCTCTTCCAGAAATAAACCTCCCTGAGCAGCCTCAATTGATTTTGCTATTTCCTTTAGATGTGATGTCATTGTCGACACAAGTCCAGAATAGAGTTTCTCTCCAAATTTATGCAGAACCATATTGTAAGCATTCCTGAAACAAGACCAAATTTATCAGAAGCCGAGAGCCTTCAAATCTGAAACAGAAGGCAGTTAAGCTAGAAGTCAGTAAATCCTGGTCGATATGCAACATTTCACATTAATGCCCTGATGAAAAAAATTCAAATTGGTTCCAGGCAGACCAACACATGGACAAAAAACTGAATTTAATAACTAAACACAAGCCCACTGGCTTCCAAAAATTGCTACAAAGGGCAAACTAGAACAGATGAATGTCTTAGACAATGACTCAGACATACAATGTAACCTAGGAAAAGGTGACAGTGAATATAAGGACCTTCGTTGTATATTTCATTCTAAAAACAAAGACATGAGGTTTCAAGGAGCTCAAGGGTTGCAATTGTGGCACTTACCAAATGGGGTAAAGAGCTTGTCATGCTTCCAACTTTTGTCAGCTGGGCTATGTATTAAAATGTAGGCCGGGACAGGCAGGATAGATGAAATTGACTCAAATTTAAAAACAAAAAGAAAAGAAAAGAAAAGAAAAGAAGGCCTTCCTCCTCTCAGCACTAATAAAGTGTTATTTCTTGGTTAACTAACATGCTGCATAACGAGTAACCAATTTAGCTGTTTGTCTTGCAATTCACATGACACTCTAGCACATCTTTACTTCACCATCATAACTCTAACCCTCCACACAAGATCCACCTAAGCTCTTTTCAACCAAAACAGAATTATATTTTAAAAAAAAACAATATGTAAATCATAAGCAACCCCCTATCAATGCTCCTGTTTTAGAAAATTTGCATTTCATCTGTCCTGATTTATTGCACTTAGTTTGAAACCCTCAAGTTCGAAGATATCTAGTAATACTACTTGTACATTTTGATACCAACAACCAATGATCGGACACATTTCGGAATGAATACATCAAGGGAGCTAATATTGAATAGGTTCCCCATTATCTTCAGCAAAATGAGATCATGAACTCAATCTATAAAGCAAGTCCTGAAGGGGTATCATAACAACAAAGGATGGGTACTCCTTTTTCCACTTCTTCAGCACTGTGGTGGGGACGGGGGCGGGGGGAATCCATCCTAGTGGACACCAACGGAACAATGGGTCCACCATTGGTGTCATATGACTGGAAATTAACTACACAAACTTGGTTTTTTATTGAACTCACTTGACTGTGATACCTTTTGAAATGGAGAATCAGCAGAGGTATTTTGGTGATATTTCGAAGTAAGAGAATCCAAGTAATTTTATCTTTGTTAGGTGCCTAGGTTAGTAGAGTAATTGGTAATGGTTTCTGTCATGTCTTTTCTAGTATTGCGTTGGTCACATAAACAGTTTGTTGACTGAAAGTCCGCAGTGTCAAAATCTTCTGGTTTAGGTCGGCTATGGTTATATCTAAGCAAGCTTTTGTAAAGACAGCTGAGAAAAGCCGATTAATAAAATCTCCCTGAAAATTCTTTCCCTCTTACAATGGTAAGTGTTCTCCAAGGCCCCATTTAGCTTCTAAGATTCACCTGTCTAAAACCCTAAATTCACCCTAATACCCCAACTGTTTTGCCACTCCTTACTAAAGTCCTAAAAGCCACCAGCATGACAACTTAAAGCTTGATAGAGCAATTACCGCAACACAAAGATCTTACCGCAACACAAAGATCAGGTTTCTCAAAGTTTTAAATCCTGATTTATGGACCCCACAGTTTGGTGAAAACAAAGGTAACGTTAACATAGTACCTCAGAGTCAGTGATGTGTTAATGCTATAGTTGTAATGGTAAGGTGGGAAGAGTAGTGAAGAAGGGGGAGTTAGGGAGACTTCTTTTGAAGAAATTACTGGAGACAGCGGGCCCGATCCCTCTAGTTGAAAGAACGAGACAGTAATACTAAATTCTTCCATAGGGCAACTAATGCACATAGGAGAGCAAATCACATTGGGAGAATTGTTGTTGAAGGGGTGGAGCAATCGGAGGAGGAAGCAATTTCTGCTAGCTCGTAAGGGCAGGATCTTTATTCGAAACAAGGTATGCAGAGACTAGTTCTTGAAAATCTTGATTTCAATTCCATTGGGACAGAGGATCTCGTGTGGATGTTCACAAAGGAAAAGGTGGTAGAGGCTTTTCGCAGTCTTGAAGGTGATAGGCCCGAAGACCTGACGTTTTCTCCACAGCATTTCTTAAGAAATATTAGGGTATTGTTATGGGTGCGGTGGAGGTGGACTTTAGACCTATTAGCTTGGCGGGCAGTCCTAATAAGATCTTTGCCAAGTTGCTTGTTGCGAGGCTTAGTGGTGGCTAGCAAAGTTGTCTCTGAGTTTCAAAATGCCTGTCTTGGTGTAGAGAGATTCTGGATGCAGTTTTAATAGCCAATGAATGTGTGAACTCCAGATTATAGAGAAATGAGCCCTATATTATTTGCCAATTAGATCTTGAGGGCCTATGATCCTTTGATTGTAGCATCTTTATCCTTTGATTATCCTTTGATTGTAGCAGCTTTATCCTTCAGAGATCCATGCCGTTAATTAAAATTTTCTCTTTTATGTTGTCCAGAGCATGGGCGACGCCACAGCCATAGCTGTGGTTTCAATTGAACCCACTGAAATGGAAAAGAAAAAAAATTATTAGGTATAATTTTTTAGTTTCATAAAAAAATTAGTCTTTTGACACCACTATATAATAAAAAAAGAACTTAATAAAAAAATAAATGGGAGTTTTTAAATGTACTAAACTTTTTTATTAGCACACTCACAACTATAAGTATTTATATATTAGATGCTAAACAAAAAAGTGGGTGCATTTAGAAGCCCCAAGATTTGTATATTCATATTACATTTTGACAATTTAGAAATAAAACAAGATAAAATAGTATCCTTCTTTTCAACTGCACCAACCTTTCATTTTTTTTTCATTTCCTACCTTTTGAGTTTGAAAACTATAAAAACTTACTGTGCAAAGACCTCCCATGTCATTTTTTCAGTTGCTTTTCTAAATAAAACTTACGAATAATTGCTTAATTATATATATATATATATATTAAGAATGATGTATTTAATAATATTGATAATGAGGTTATTTTACAACGCTTTTAACCTATGAAAACTCGTTGGAATCAATTATAAAAATATACGAGTTTACATGTCTTTTTGATGAAACAATAAGGATAATTCCAAAAGTTCAAATTAATTTATTAAGCTCATTGAAAATATGCGATGGATATGATTATATATTATAAAATTAATAAAATTTAAATTATTAGTGACACCAGTGACAAAAATTGCTGGAGCCAATGGTTCAGAGGATGGGCTTTGATGTGAAATGGAGGAAATGGATTCATATGTGTATCTCTATCGTTATACGTGAATACAGTTCTCAAAGACTTTTTGCTAGCTCGAGAGATCTAAGACAAGAGAACCCTATGCCTCACTTTTGTTCATTATTGCAATGAAAGAGTTGAGCAGAATGATTTATAGAGCATCAAGGGATGGATATATCAGTGGTTCCCCGTAGGCGTGATGGAAGGATCATGTTCGGTGTCCCACTTGTTTTTTGCAAATGGCACGTCTAGTTTTTTGTGGTACGGATTCGATCGAGCCGAGATTCCTTAAGTGTATTCTTCTTTATGTTTCTAGCCTTTAGATGAATCTAGCCAATAATTAGATCATTCAAGTGGAAAGTGTGGTTAGTGTGGATGATTTGGCTGCGAACCTTGGTCTAGGGTTGGAGCTCTTCCCTCGATAAACCTAGGTTTTATCTTGGGATCCTCATATAAATCAAAAGCGGCTGGGGATTCGATGGTAGAGAGGTTTGAGAAGAGGCTTGTTTCTTAGAAGAGGAAAAACCTCTCCACATGAGGTAGATTAACCCTTATAAAGAGCATTCTGTCAAGCCTCCCAACTTAATTTTTATCCTTGTTCACAGTTCCTTTATCAGTGGCTCATCGGGTGGAGAAGTTAATGAGGAATGTTCTTTAGAGGGAACTCAACAAGGAGTTTAAATATCATCTTGTCAGTTGGAAGGCTATGCGGAAGGGGATTTGGGC
>JAULJZ010000023.1:3002464-3019690 GCA_032270985.1 Heliamphora pulchella
CAGGCTTTATTAGGTAAGTAGTTATGGAGATTTGCTTCCGAAAGGAACAACATATGAAGGAGAGTAGTGGTAGATAAGTTCCGATGCTTGAGGGATGGGTGGTCTACGGGGTCCTTAGAGGTGCCTATGGGACGAGGTGTGAAAGGGCATCATGAGGGTGTGGAAGGGCATCCTTCAGCGGGTTTCCTTCCTTCAACGGGTTGCCTTTGAAGTTAGTACTAGGAGAAGGATGAAGTTCTAGAAAGACATTTGGTGTGGGCACTTGTCTCTATGGGAAGCCTTCTCAAATTTGTTTAGTATTGTGATGAATAAGGGAGCTATGGTGGCAGATTATTGGTCTCTGGATCATGGTTTAGGGATTTGAATCCTTTTGTTCAGAAAAACTTTGCACGACTAGGAAGTTGACTCAACAATGGAGTTACTTGGATCTCTATCTACGTTTTCTTGCAGCCAAATGTAGAGAATACTATGAGATGGCTTGTTGTTTCTAATAGATTTTTTCATTGGCTTTCTACTACAAGAATCTCATTGGCCCTAGGGTTTCCACCTTCCTCGGAGAAGGGGTGTGGTGTGCTAATGTTCCTTTGAAGATGATATTTTTCACTTGGACCGCCGCTACGGAGGCTATCATAACTAGCGATAACTTGAGAAGAAGAAGCAATCTTTGATAGATTGGTGTTGCATGTGCAAAAGGCAAGGGAGTCAGTGATTCACTTATTGTTTCATTGCTCTATGGCGATGCAGCTCTTTGGGACTTATTTCTATCTTCGTTTGGGGTGATTTGGATGGAGCCTAAAACAGTGAAGAAGTGTTTGAAGTGTTGGCGCATGGGATGTCCCAAGAAAAGGAAGTGAGAGGTTTGGAACATAGTGCCCCTCTGTATTTTTTGATGTCTATAGGAAGAGAGAAATTGCAAAAAATTTGAGAGTGTGGAGTGTCCCGTGCCTTTTTTGAAGAGTTTGGCGCTATCAACACACTATTTTTGGATCCATAGAGACTACCCTTTTGACTTACACTCCTTTATAGTTTATTGGAGGGATAGGTTTACACTCCTTTATAGTTTATTGGGGGGATAGAGTTCTTTTTGGGTAGTCTTGGTTTGCTTTTGTACAATTCGTTCGTATATGCTGCCACTTTAGGCGTTTTAATGATATTTTTACTTTAAACAATAGAAAACGTTATCATTGAGAACACAAACAAAACTTAAGGACCTATACTAATACTACTCTAAGCATACATTTAACCTTCTAGCTCCCCAGAAGATGCACTCGCTTTCTAATTGCACAAGAATTAACATGTCCAATCTCTGATATTTAAGTTCAAACGCAGCCACATTTGAAGTATGGCCATATAGGCATAGACCATGATACAAAAGATCCCAATCATTTGAAAATGCGAGCTAGGATGGAAACAAATGCAGGTTGGATATTGATACCGGTTCAACAATCATATTCTAGGATTTCACATTCGAGATTCAACTATTTAAATGATTGGGATAAATATATTCCAATCATTTCAAGCACGATAAATATATTCTAAACCACAGCTAACTGCATATGTTGAATTAATCCTGCGAAAAGGGGGGAGGTCTTATGTTGAATTTAAACGTTGCACATCGCACTTTGGGGGCGCTAGAGTCACAAGCCAGGCTTGAAGTGGGGAGCCCATCCTTCATTTCTGTTAAAGCCTCTTTCTTGTTAATGCAGTTTTCTATTCTCTGCTGTGTACTTTTTCTGCCTGTCCTTGAGGAGAGTTCCTCACCCTTAGTTTGTAAATTCCATTTCATATTAATAAATATATGTCTCATAAAATATATACATATTTACTTATCAAAAACAAACTGAAATAAAATATTTACCAATTTTTAAAAAACTATTCAAACGGTGGGCCTTGCCATCAATAAGTTTGCTCCATTGTGAACTGGACATCATGAGAACAAAACACAAAGGCAGTCTCTTCGCATGTGTAGGTAAGGTTGCGTACAATTACATCCTACCTTTCCAGATACCTCAGTGCCAGATCTTGTGAACTGGACTGCATTTTATACCACATTATTCACACTAGCTTGCTTTGAAGCTGCTGATTACACTCGAAGCTGAACCTACATACAATGATCATGCCACCACATGTTTGTCCATAGAGGAACAGATCAATTCCTCATTCTAAAATACTGACTCTCTACTTTATTCTCCTCTCCCTACCAAAACAGCAAAGACACCTTCATTACTATTTTGAAAATCTTAATTTTTTTTTATATCTCAAAACCAACAACTTTAATAAAAGAGGATTTCATGTCGGCATTTGAAAATCCTTTGCCATGGAAGAAGTGGCAGTGAAAAAGAAAACAATTACAATGGACTAATGAGAGGAGCAATCACTGCATAGTGGTGAAGGTGATGTTGATGGTTGACCAATGTATGATAATTAGTACGAGCCAAAGGTGTGCAAAGCACATAGTAGAGTTCGCGGTTGATGTTGTGGAAGCAATAATGACGATACAGGAAACAGCGGCAATATGTTGGAGGTCAGTTGGAGATCTTATGCCAGCACACGGCACGTGTACAAATGTTTGTGCTAAGCAATTTAAACAAAATTTAAATCCATATATCCCAACTAAATAATGAAGATGTACAAATTCCTAAATTCCAGCAAAACTCAAAGTTTTCATTAATAATAATAATAATAATAATAATAATAATATAATCTATGGAATTTTCCCACGCAAACATGTAACTTTGAAGATCTTCCAATACTTAGAAATCCATTCCTCTCATTTATAGAAACGTATAGAAACATGTTGAGTACATTCTTAGTCGTGTCCTCTAGAAAAGTATCATCGAAACTAAACCACAACCAAACCAACCCCAAAGAATGTTAATTATAAGCAAATATACGGCTTGGCTAAGTAGGAGATTTAAGCCTGGCTGCGTACAACAATACGATTTTGTTTCCACGCAGTTGGGGCATAACCAAACACCCACACATAGTAAGCCTGCGCCTAACAAGTTTGTATCTTGGTGTTGTTCTTCTCCTTCTTATTTATATCTGCCCAAAACACCGTCCTATGAACTATTCAATCTAGCAAATGCACATCTTGACCAACGGTTCGCGCAAAACAAAGAATTACTGGGCCACTTTCCAATTAGTGCTTTGGAATTATATTGCTTCAAAACTAGAAAGCGAATCCTATAATCTTTGTTTTGCAAAAACTCAGTAACAAAATACATAGATGGGAAAATGGAACTCAATAAAGAAAACCTGTAAAGCTCTTCAAAACTAAGGCCGCTAGCGTTGTGATTGTATATCTCCTGGATCGCATGCTCCAAAATCTTCCAAGTCTTCTCTGCGTATTTCGGATCCACGACGACCCGATGTTTGAACGCTTCTATCTGAAAATTTCTCTTCTTCTGGGCGCTCATCCTCTCCAAATTCCCACTTATCACCACCTCCAAAACCAGAAATTTCGCCCAAACCAAACCCGATAGAGTTTCGCCGAGCGAATTCTCACCGCCCCCTTGAAGGCTAGGGTTTGAAAATTTCACGATTGTCGGAGACTTAGATTATACTGGCGACGACGGGGACTAACAAAATCGGGTTCGGAGAATACGGCAACGGTGGTGGAATCTGTGTAATCTGTGAATTTTAGGCTGACATGTGAAATCGTCAGAAATCGAAGCGAATAAGAAGAGGAGGGAGGAGGGAGGAGGGAGGAGGGAGGAGGAAGGCAATTCAATTATTTTTGGCTGGTTTTAGTTTCTTTTTAATCCTTTGTTTAAGAAAAGGGTGGACTTCGAGCGGTTATTTAAGGGAAATTTTGGGTTATGTATTTCTTGTTTTTTTTAGCAAGCAACCCAAGTTCCAGTCTCATAAAAAGAAATAATAATAATAGGATTAGTCTCCAGATAATTTTAATACCCTAAGGGTTCGTTTGATAACTTGGATCGGATTAAATTGGATTAGTAGTGAGGTAAAATTGGTAATAAAATTAGACTAATAGTGAGGTAAAATTAATTTTTTTGTATTTAAATTGAGTATGATTAAATAACGGATTAGATAATAATTTACCCTTGTATTAAGTTAATTTATTTTAAAATTAACTTAAATAAATTAATAAGTTAAATTTTATGTTATTATTAAATTTTATGTCATTTATTTTAATATTTTAATATTTCTTATTATTTTTTAAAATTTTTAAATTCCTTTCTTAATATAATTCTTTCTAATTTCACACCTCCCTCCTCATTAATTATCCTTCATATGGCGGACTAACAATCCATCCTGATAATTAGTCCGGAGACTTAATAAATATCGGATTAGACTATACTCCGGACTAATAGTCCGGACGAACTATTAGTCTACCGAAACAAACGAGACCTAAAATACTTTTATAAATGAGGTACATGCAAATTTGTAACTTTCAAAATCATTTTGCAAATCTCACAAATCTTTCCAAACCAACATATCTATTTCCGAATATTGCGTCGATACCAAAAAATTCAAATATTTCATTGATTCTACTCGAAATAAATTTAATTACGAGTTCATACAACCGCAATATCTCTTATCGTGAATTAAGGATGATCGGTTGATACTTGAGCAATAAGTCACAGACAAAATTGTGAAGTCGACGACAGATTTGGAAATTTACTATTTCGTGTTTTACTTCAATTATTACGGACCCTAAGATTTAGAATTTAGTATTTATCCATTTGTAACTAATAAATGTAAAGTCGTTGAAAGATTTTGAGAAAAATTGGATGAAGAATTTAGTATATTAACAAGTGTGTTGTAGAGTAATAATGGGAATATTTATCAGTTCCATATGTGATACAATATGTTAATGAGTTGTTGCAAAGTATTTAAATAATACATTTATTAATTACATCTGTGTTGCAGTATCTTAGCAATTATGTTGCAAAATAGTAACTGATACACTTATCAGTTACGTCTGTGTTGCGATATTTTAACAATTGTGTTGCAGCGTAATAACTAATACACTTATCAATTACATTTGTACTGTAGTATCTATAACAATTATGTTGCAGGATAGTAACTGATACATTTACCAGTTACATATGTGCAACAGTATCTTAATAGTTATATTATAGAGTAGCTACTTATATATTTATTATTTGTTACTGTGTTGCAAGGTTCTCTATGACTAATAGTCTACTGAATTAAATACATGAACTATGAATCATTCGAAAAGAATCATTTTACATTATTTAATCATAAAAAGACTCAATTATCATTTCAACCTATTTGATTATTAATACAAACTTTCCACATATAGTAACACAATATATGACTTTGAAAATTACAAATATATTTACAATGTAATACCAATAAAGTTACATGCAATACTAATATTTATCAAAATATAATTATACATAAATAAAAAATAAAAATACATACAAGTTAACCGGCACAAAAAGGCTAAAAAAATCAAATTAACTCAACAATTGAAGAAGCAAGTCTGTTACACAAAATGACATAGAAAACTACACATTTTGTAATATAAAACTGTTTAATAATAATTATTTGTGTTTAGCCACAAAATAAACGAAAATATCTTCTAATTCGAAAAAATATATTTTCCATACCATTTTTTCACGATTTCAAGATAAAGAACTCGCAACTAATTATTGAAATTCAATTTTCAAAAGAATATGTTTTTATACTAATTTCACTGTTTTAGGATATCAATGAACCAACCGAATGCCGAAATCATGGCCTAATAAAAACAAACTCCATAAAATTCTAATGTTATAATAGCTATACTGGTTGGCATATTTGACGGGAGCATGGAGGGTATTTCAGACCAATATATAATTGTATTTTAGAAAGAGGACTAAACACAAAACACGACATTTATAAAGAACTAAAACTCTTACAACTTTTTTAAAAAGACTAATTCTTAATTAACTCATAATGGGCAGCACGCTGAATCTATATATGTATATATTATATATTTATAAATTTATAAAGCAATCTTATAACATGGATCGGCGATTATTATATATTAACATAACTTTATATTAACTGAATACATAATATAAATGTATTAATTAAGTACACTACATTGACATATTTTTATCGTGAACCTTGCTTATACATCTACGGGAAGCGATTATTAGCTGTAAAAATAGAAAGGATGAGTTAGCACTTCATGCCTTAGCAAGCCACACGACTATTACAATATTTGTTAACCTATGGCCTATTTGGAATTTCTTAAAAGCTTGATTTTTAAGAGATATAATTTTTTTAAAAAAATGAATGAAAAAAAAAATTAGATTGTTTGAGAAGTTTTTTTGTAGTAGCTTTTTTGGTTCTTTAACTTTTTATTGAAATGTCTAAAATATTATTACTTTTAGTTTTTAAGTTATAATGTTTGGGATATTGGCACAATTTTTTTTTGTGAGTAGAGTTACTTTTTAAAGCAAGAGTATTATAGTAATTAAATTTGAAAAAAGTTAGGGTGTTTGAGATATATATTGATTTTAAGAAAAAAAGCAATAAAAAAAATTAGTTAGCCTTTTTTTTTAAACCAAACATGACAGCTCAAAAGCTAATTTTTTTACAAAAAAAAACACAACTTAAAAGCTACCCCAAACTGGCATGTAGTATTCCTAATATAATTTCTCGTGGACCTTGCTTATATATTTGTCCATTTTGGGCTAAGTTTTGATTATTTTTAATTTTTTTAATTTTTTGATTATTTTTTTAAAATTTTCAAATCTTTTTGATGAGTTAAATTGAAAAAATAATAAAAAATAATAAAAAATAATAAAATATTTACTAAAGACGAAAATAAGTAACATAAAATTTAGCTTATTTTTGTATTTTTTGATTTTTTTTAATAATTTGATCAAAAAATTTTACTTTTATGGATCGTCTTGATGAGAATAATCAAAAAAAAATTATAATTTGATTAAAATTTTAAAAATTACTAAAAATAAAAATAAATTAAATAAAATAAGCAAACAAGAAATTTTCTAACAAAGGGCCAATTTTTCGTGGACCTTGCTTGTGCATTTATTGGGGAGCCATTATTAGCCGTAGAATGGAAAAATATCAGTTGGTGTGTAGCCACCCGATTATATAGTAAATTTTACGTACGATTAGAAAAGAGCATTTATATAATATAATATTTTTTCTCCATTTAGAGTTTAGTTGAATCATGATAATTTTTTATAAAATTATTGCTAGTATCTTATAAATTGTAATTTATAGTTAAAATTATAAGTGTTTGACAAATATTATAATTTGTAATTAAAATAGAAGAAAAAATAATTATAAGTTATAGTAGAAATTGTGAGTATTTAAAAAAATTTATAACTTATAACTAAAATTAGTGATAAAAAATTAAAAACTACTAACAGTAACATTGCCAAACATCCTATGTGTAATTTGCTAAACTAAGACATCAAGGGTCGTGATTTGGATTGTATCTACAAAGTTTGGTTCATGCACCATTGGATCACTTTTAGAAAAATGACTATTTACATTAATTTTTTTGTGTAACTAGAATCTCCTCAATAAGTAAAAGTGATTTCCGAAGGTAGGGTGATGATGACGACAACAACGAGTAACAATAGCGGGTGATGTATGAGGTGATGGGTAAAAGTGTCAATCAGTAACGAGATATGGTAGGGTAAGAGTAGGCGATCGCTTAGTAGAACTAGTTAATAGAGGTAGGAGTTAAAAATGGTAACCAAATGTGTTTTTCATTAATAATAGGGTTAATCTCATTTTTATTCCTTAAACTATTCAAATAAAATAATTATTTCATCACTCAACTATTAATTTTGCCTATTTCATCTCTAAACTATCTAATTTACCCAAATCAATCAAATTGAAAACAAAAGTTGTCATTGACGGAAAGCCTTTAACGTTAAGCAATTCCCACCACTTGCCTACAATGAATAATTATTTAATTACTGTTTTGCCCTCAAAACAAAAGCATTCATTCTTGCCCTTTGGACGGAAAGATCAGAAGAAGGATTCGAAGGGTTCTAAATGGGATTTCCTTCCATTTTGAGCATTCACCATCTAAGAGTAATTGAAATATCATAAGGGCCTGTTTGGGTTAGCTTTTAATTTAGTTTTTTTGCAAAAAAAAAAAGAATCAATTTTTAAGCTATACTGTTTGGTTTTAAAAAAAGTTAACTAATTTTTTTCTTCTCTTAATTCAAGAAATAAAAACAATATATATCCCAAATATTCTAAATTTTTTTTCAAATAAAATTATTATAATATCCTTACATAAAAAAGTTAACCCTACTCACATAAATATTAAAAAAAACCGTGCTAATTTCTCAAATATTACAACTTCAAAATTAAAAGTAAACGCATTTTAGACATTTTAATAAAAAAACAAAAAAAGAAAGCAAAAAAGCTACTACAAAAAAATTATTTTAAACAATCTAACTTTTTTTATTTCTCTTTTTTTTTTTTGAAAAAGCTATCAAAGAGGAAGCACCAAAATCACCAGTGGACTATACGGTGAAATTATTAATTATCAAACCACCTATAATGATAAACACAGTTGGCAACCTCAAATATTAAATTCATGCATTTTTTTGACAGGAAGGTTGTGATGGAAGTTATCAAATATCAAGCACCTGAATTTTCAGAGAGCATTAGGTTTAACAGAGAATTAGAAGATGTTAATTGATGCAAAATTCAAAATATAAAAACAAACACCACATTATAGTCAACAAGATAACAAATACTACATTTGCAAACAATCTTCTTTTGGTTAACCTATCCATTAAGTATGTCCTAATCCTCTTTAACATAGTCGGAATTGACTTGTCCCTAGCTTGTAGGAATGCAGCATGCTCACTAAGGTTGTTTAACAAGATGTCACACTTGGTACTATCCATAAGTGTAACCTAGACCAATGTGCAGGGTCCTTGGTTACTAACCGCTGAAAGGCTAACGGATCATATTTCTTCAGCTCCTCCATTTCGCAAGTAAACTTTCCAAGATAGCTAACTGTAGCTAATTTCCATAGTCTCTCTTTTAGAGTATGCCCTGTGAATCCAACTGACTTAAAGTTGTTGTGCAAATTTCTTACACAAGGCAATAATTCTACAATTGCATGTTTTAAACCTTGCAACAAAAGAATAAGTTATATGTGCAACTAGTATTTAGTGAAATAACAAAAACTTAAAGAATACATTTTGTTTATCTGAAATTATTGTCCAAGTTTGTTCATTAGAAACTAATCAAATATTGTAAGAACCATAGCCAGCTGTTTGTTATTTTCCACTTCAACCATTGCATATGCTACAGAAAAAATCTGGTTATTTTCCACTTCACTGGCATTGTTGGATTAGTTTTGAATTCCTCGAGATATATCATTGCCAACCTGCTAGAGTTGACCAACCTATTTTTCCAAATCCTTCCACAATTGTGCTTAGGAAAATAAGTTTTAACCTGCAATGTCTTCTTGTGACCAAATTTAACAGATGCAAAAATCAGCCATTTACATCCTTCCTTGCACGTTGCCCTTATCCTAGTAATCTCATTCTTCTTAAACCTCACTTCTCTTTCATGAAGAATAGCATGTTGTCTCACTGCCCCAACAAATTGGGCCCTATTTTTAAATATCATTCCTAATTCAAAAATGGGGTCCTGTTTCCCACTAATACACTTAAATTCCTTGAACTTAGGCATCTTATTCCCACCATCTTGCTCAGATGAGTCATCAAGAC
This sequence comes from Heliamphora pulchella, assembly GCA_032270985.1. Classification (NCBI taxonomy): domain Eukaryota; kingdom Viridiplantae; phylum Streptophyta; class Magnoliopsida; order Ericales; family Sarraceniaceae; genus Heliamphora; species Heliamphora pulchella. Next base: position 3,012,187 of record JAULJZ010000023.1, read on the forward strand.
TTGTAAAACTATCAGATGAGTTCAAATCCTCACTTTCTATTTTAGATAAGTCATTTGCAACTCTATTTTTTGATGGACCAATTACACTCTTGCTTACACCCCTCCACTCTATGTCATCATCTACATTGGTCTCATATAATTTATCATCAGCATCACATAGATTATAGTCATCGTAAAAAAAAAAAAGAATCATACCCAGATTCTGAATCTGAACCATGCTCATATTGTACTTCATTTGTATAAATATTTGACAGATTCAAATTAGAGCGAGTCTCCACATCCCAATCCTCATCATGAATGTAATTTGTTATAAACAAATAAAATAATGCAAATACATCTATATGAAACTCCCCAAAAACAAAAACAAAATCACGTAGAAGTGGATAAAAAAGAAAATACAGCAAAAAAAAAAAAAGAAACAAAAAAATGACAAAGGGGACTTTGTTAGCTCCAGAAAATACAAATCCTTACAAAAAAAACCCTACCTGTTCGTCGTTTTTTATTGTCGTTCTTCGTCGTTCTTCAAATTTTTTACCTCAAGAAACCCTAACTGTTTAATCCTGCTGGAGAGGAGAAGGGAACTGAGTGAGATTGTTTTTTCGTAATTAGGGATCCCATGTACTCTGTTTTGAGGGCAAAAGAGTAATTAGCTAATTATTCTTTTATTATTAACCCTTAATAATAATATGATGTGTGGGTGGTCGAAAAGAGTGATAGAAGTCAAAGAAAATAAAAGTTTATTTGCAAAAATAAATAAAGTACACATGTTTTTGTTAACAAGAATTTAGTGAAGAGTAGTAAATGTGTTTTTGTTTGTAGTTTATAAAAATTATAATTTTTATATAATTTTATAATTTTTTGTAAATTAAAAGAATATATTTTACTTATTTTGTAAATAACTTTTTATTAATCCCTTTTTCTTCCTTTATTACTTCAGAGTGTATTTAGTCTTACTACCATCATCGATAAATACCTACCTTTGATGACTACTTTTGATTACTATATCTAACTAGCACCTCCCCCCATCAAGTATCACATTTACCACTATCTTTCTCCATCTATCGTCACTTTTACTAATTTTCTTTAAAAAAAAATGTGAACTCTAAAGAATAACTTGTACCTTCAAAATACTAATATATTTTATTTTCTAAGAATAAAATTAACTTTTTTATCAAGAATATTATAATTATTTGTGAAGATAGTTTGTTTTTTTTTGAAAAAGTAAAAAAAAAAAAACATAGTTTTATTGAAATGACAAATGCTACTAACTTAAAAAAAAGTTATTATTATTTTTTTATATAAAAAAGTAACTTTTTAAAGATCATAAACAGGCACTTATATTAGTTTCATTCTATTTTTAAAAATAAAATAAACATATTTTTATAAATCATGCTAATCACTGTTGACAAGATAGTTGACAATAAAATAATATAAACAAAAAATAATTTAATATAATTACACTTTTGAAATTATAACCTACTACTTTTATAAATATAAATATACTTTTTATAAATATTCATACACCTTTTATTTATGGGTGATTTGGGGTTAGGTCTCGTTTAGAGGACTTGAATTTCAATAAGTCCCACTTAAAAATTATATTCAATTAAGTCCTATTTTATATTTTTTATACTAAAATTATCCTTAATATAATATACACTCTCCACCACTGCCAACACTATTTTTCATCACCACCGTCGCCACCACCATCCCCGCTGTCGTCGCCACCATTGTTATGAATGTCTCATTTGTAAAATGAGATATTCATAACAATATCTCATATTGTTAAAATGTCTCATATTTTTTAAAATGAGACATTCTTAACAATGTCGCCATCATCGTTTTACTTATATTTTTTAAAATGTCTCATTTATTATGAATGTCTCATTTTAGTTTTAGATTTCAAAATGAGACATCGTTATCAAATGTCTTATTTGTTATAAAATGGCTTAAGACATTTCTTGAACAAATGAAACATTTTATAACAAATGTCTCATTTTTTAAAATAAGACATTTTTATGTAAATGAAATATTTTTTAAATGAATGTATATGTGAATGTGTAAATGTTTCATTATTTTTAAACAAATAAGACATTTATTTTTAAACCGAGACATTGGTCACCACCACCACCATCACCACCCAAATACAAATCTAATTAGGAATTTTTGTAATTTTTACATTTAAAACTCCGACCACCACCAAACACAAACGTAATTCGCAACAACCTCCATCGCCACACACAAACACACACACGCGAACGCGCGCACAGAGAGAGAGAGAGAGAGTCGCCATCGTCTAGCGCACCACCATTGTCGTCGAGAGTAGGCTAGGTCACTGCCAGACATAAAAAGTCTCAGATCCAGGCGCTGGAACGAGATCCAAGCAGCAATGAATTTGAAACTAGATCCAGGAGCCATGGTGCAATTTTTCCATTTTTTCCATTCTGTTCATGCTCACCATTGTCGTCGCCATCCACGGCGAGGGGCGGCGAGGCGATAGATTTGGTGGTGAGGGGCGGTGACGGCGACGGCGACGAATTTGGTGGTGAGACTGCCAGAGAGAGAGAGAGAGAGAACGGGTTTGGGAAATAAAGGCATATTTATCCAGGTTAGTAATAACTTTTAAAAAGTAGGATATCGTGGAATATTCAAAATATTATTAGGACCTAATGGAATACAAATCTCCTAAATGGGACTTTAAATTAATTTTCGCATTATTTTATTTATTATCTTTAACATTTATCCATATTTATACTAGGCATATAATTTTGGTCCGGCCCGGGATCGGAGGCTCATGTCAAATTTTTGGGCTGAGTTTTTTTGTTCAGGGATTGATCCAGGCCCTAGGGATACTAGGCCCGGGCTTGGGGCTTTTTTATTATTTTTTTGCTTTTTTTTTTACTTTTTTGTTTAATAATTTTATTATTAGTTATAAATTTATAGTTTATAATATTACTTATTAGTTATTAGTTTATTATTTAATTATTATAATGATGTTATATTTTATTAGTATTAGATTTTACTAGTTTATAGGTTTATGTATAATTAATTTATTAGTTTATTTAAAAGTTTTTTAGTTTTTATAATTTATATTTTACTATTAGTTATTAAGTTATTAACTTATTAGTTTATTATTTTATTATATAAGTTTATACTTTATCTGTTTATTTGTTTTTAGGTTTATAGTTTTTATCTTTACTAGTTAATTATTTATTATAAGTTTATAACATATTAATTTATTTATTTATTAGTTTACTATAAATTTATTATTAAATTATAAGTTTATAGTTTATATTATTATAAATTTATTAATTTTTTAATTTATTATAACTTATAAGTTTAACAATTAAATGCAATAAGTTTGAACAATTGAAATAATAAAATATAATATAAATTTTATTAATCAAAAATTAATTTTTAACAATTATATAAATATTATATTTTACACATTATAAGTGTATTGTACACTTTCAAAAAATAGAGAAATTGCATCACTATAGGTCAAGTATATCCCAATTAGATTAGCACATATGAGCCTAACAATCATTTGTATTATTCTCTACTTAAAATAAATTACAAATGAAATGTAAAATTACAAATATAAATAAATAACATTTACATATTCAAAAAATAAAAATAAAAATTAGTTTGAGCCTGATAATTATTCAAGCGTTCCACATGTTATAGTTTTCAAGTCTACTTCTAGTCTTTCTTTCTCGTTCATTTTTTGACACCTTTTTGTTGCGTAGATATTGTGTCGCGTGTGATCATCAAAGCTTTCATCATCTGGAAAGTTAGTTTGGATATGTACTCGTTCAGCATCCGTTTACCTGCACGAAAAACTATCTCCGAAGTAACTGTAGAGACAAAAACTGCAAGTATATTATGAGCTATTACGAACAATACTAGCCACGACACCTTGTATTATTTCAAATATTTTAAAATATCAAAATTATTTTCATCTCGATTTTCTACAGTATTAAAATAATGTTGGAGTTTTGTTATAGAAATCCTACGAACCTCAGAAAATCTTATAATTTTTATTATAAACCAATCATCGTTACAACTTCGATATAAAGTCGTAACCACGGGTTGTGTTGATTGATGCATTATATTAATTTTATATTAATCATATAAATTTTTAAGTGTTTTATTTATTGGTTCAAGTTGGTTTGTAATACCATAAATATTTTCTAAAAAATATTATAAACTAATATTTTTACTCATATAATATAATATTAAAGTTATGTCAAAAATATGTATTATTTTATTATAATATTTATCAAATTTATCTTTTATACTAAATACCATGTGATAATATTTTTTATTAAGTAAAAATTTATTAAATATTGAGGTTATTTTTTTAATTGCGGTAAAACTAATAGAATAGTAGGAGTAGTAAGAGTGTAAATATAAAAAAATAATTTTGTTACTTGATAAAAAACATTATAAATTTTTTTATATACATTTAAATTTTTCCAATCATTAGGTATTAGTGGAGTAAAATGATTTACCACACTCATTTCAAAAAATAAATCAATTGTTTTTTATTTTATTTTATTGTTAGTTGTAATATATTATATGTTGAGTTCCACCTAATTTCTACATCATGTTGTAATTTTTTAAATTTTATATTTTCTTGTTAACATATTTTTCTATCAATATCAACTCTTATTGTACTACTATTTATATATTTTATTGCTAACTTAACTCGTTCAAGAGATTCATTGTAATATTTAAGTTATTATTTAATAATTAAATTTAAAATATGTGCCACCCAATGAATATGAAATAAAGAACCAGATAATAGAAGTTGTAAATTATTTTTAAATAGTTAACACATTCATTATTATAAGAAAAATATTATCTAAAGTAATAAAAAATATTTCTGATGTAATGTTCCGCGAAACTAGTTCTTACCTAATATCTATACCTAAAGAATGACAAGTATAAGAAAATTTTATAGTTTTAAATGAAAATTTTATTTTACATAAATTTTAAGGGAGCTTTTCACCAAAATTCTACTTTTATATGTTATTTATACTTAAGTCCCATTCTAAATTCTCTTTTAAGAGCAGTCTTATTCGGAATGTAGTTTTTCAATTTGTCCCTATATCTCATTTGCATTTCATTAGGCGCCAAACAAACATGCTCAAACGGCCCAATCGGAATTGCATCTTCCCTTACAGAAGCAATCGGAGAAAAATTTAGAGATTGAATTCAAAAATTCCAGATTAGGCAACTGAGGCTATCGCGAAGACTGTAGTAGACTAATATTCTCATTTATCCAGCCAATTTCTACACAATGAAGATCAAGAGTGAATTCTCAAAACTCATTCAATTGCATGCACCCTGACATTAGTTGAAAATGTCAAAACTCGAGTATTAATCGTGATTTTTTTGTCTTTCTTTGAGGTTAATGGAATTTATAACGATTGATGATAGTCCTGGTAAACCCTATTTTATACATTGACTCAAGCAGTGCTATTTCTCTTTTGATTGTCGTATGTTTTTCGCAGATAATTTTTGATTTTTTCATTTAGATTAGAGAATGTAAGCATTCTCAATATTGGTTCTTTGAATGTGTATCACACACCATGTTTTAGGTTTTACGAAATCAGGGGAGAAGGAGTTTTCAACTTTTTTCAATTCTTGTTTTAGTTTTTTAACAGGAAATTCGTCTTCCTAAAATGGTGTAATGTTTGGGTGTGTTGTGTGAACCGTTGAATGATGTGAACATTCTCATAATGTTGAAAGGTGTGTGAAAATTCTCATAATCTTCATTATTCACATAAAGCATGTGAACATATTCTCATAATGTTAGAATATGTGAAAATATTCACATATTGGTTGCACGTTATCATTAGTAATTGCTTAGTACCAGTGATAATAAGCGTCCAATATGAAAAATTTGTGGTGTTTTTGCACATGATAAATGAAGACAATCACAACTAGTTTTAATGTGCAAGTTTTAATAGGTTATGTAAGCATTTACAAGAGCAGTTTTTTAACTGTAGTGTCTGAATATGCTTACTGGTACAAAAAGTTTAAGTCCTCATTTGTGCTGTTTTTTGAAATCTTTTCATATTGTCAAGTGTTGATAATAAGTATTTTGGCATAAAATGGTGTAATGTTTGGGTATGATGTGTGCACATTTTCATAATATTCATTATTCTACATGGCCTAATAAAGCTTGCATGATTGAAAAAAATTTCAAATTTCAAACCGAGCTAAGTTAACGGATGGTAATCCCACAATTTAATCAATATAACAGAGATTTATCCAAAATATAAACTTAGATTGGCTCATAAGTGATGTTTTAACTCTCTCATAAAAATGTAAGGCAATAACTAACAGGATTTAAGGAAATAACTGACGCTTAAGGAAATTAAAAGATCAGGATTTTTAAATCAGGTTATAATAGACCAAATTAGGATTTTGAAATTTCTAAAACAGAATTTTGAAATTTCTAAAACAGGATTTTTAAATCAGGATATAACTCACGTTAAGGGTATAATAGATTAAAAAAAAAAATTGAATTTTTAAAAAAAGACCTAAGGTAAAGGTGAATTTATGAATGAAACTAAATATCAATATATTTCTAAAAGTAGGACCCAACTACAAATAACTCAAATTTTAAATATTATCTATAAAATGTGCTACATTGATATTCTGTAGCGTTTTTAGCAGTTTATAAATCAGAAGTTAAACAAATATATCATTTTAGATTTTTAAATAAATTTACCAATTTGGTTTTAATTTCATCAAATCTTTACAAAATTATATTTCTAGTAGTATTTTTAAAAAAACATTAAAATTAAGAAAAAAATGCTACTTGTATCATATATTCAAATGCTAATTTTTCACTCATTAAAAATAATTGTTCTTGTTCTATTATATAATTAACAATATAATTTTGTGCGCGAGTAGAATTATAAGAAAAATTAGAAATATTTCTAGTCGGACTCCTTATTTGCATTTGTGTGTTCAAATTAAGAGATGAATTTTTTAGGTAATTTTTTGAATGTCTAATTAAGTGGCTAGTGTCACTCGCTGTGTTACCCGAAAGAAATTTATTATAGATTTTACATTTAACTTTAACATTTACAGTGCTATCAGTTTTTTTTTCAAATTTCTTTTAAAATTTTTTTCAAACATTTGACGATTTTTTACTAGATGTACCAATAGATACAGATGTAGATGTAGTAGAAAATGATGATGAACTAGTGGGTGAATTATGAGAATTAGTGGGGGTGAGATTAGAACTAGTTGGTGAAAATACAAAATTTATTTTTCTTCGTCAAGAAAAAATATATTTGGATCCATAAATAAACTTAATAAAGTAAAATATTATAATTTTTAAAATTGAAATAAAATTAAAATGAAGTTACGAAAAAAATAAAGTTAGTATTTTTTAAATAACAATTGGTACACTTTTTTTTAAAAAAGAATTAGAATTAAAAAAAATATAACAAAAAAATTAATATTGTAAAAAAATACAGAA
>JAULJZ010000023.1:3056274-3067995 GCA_032270985.1 Heliamphora pulchella
TTATTTAAGTTTATTAGTTTTTATAGTTTATAGTTTATTATTAGTTATTAAGTTATTAGTTTATTATATAAGTTTATGCTTCACTTGTTTATTAGTTTTTAAGTTTATAGTTTTTAAGTTTATTATTACTTTATAAGTTTATAGTTTATAAATTTATATTATTAATTTATTATAAGTTTAATAGTATACTTACTATAAGTTTATTATTAGTTTGTAAGTTTATAGTTTATATTATTATAAGTTTAATCGAATGTTGAAAAAGTTTCTATTATTACAAGTTTAATTGAATATTGGGCGGGCCAACGGGATGGGCCTCGGGCCCCGGGTAGGCCCAGCCCATGGGCTTTGAGGGGGGTAGGCCTATGCCTGAAAATCCTATATTCGAGCTCAGGCTTTTATTAGACTGGGCTCGGCCCGCATAGTATCGGGTCTCGGGCCAAAACTACACCCCTACTTCTCGGCAATTTGATGATACTTCAAATGCTGTGCAGCAATCAAGTTTTCAATCTCCATCATGGCATTTGTGTGTTTATCTTAGTTATCCTTCAGACTGTGGATGGCGTCTTCGATACGGTTAATATCTTGTGATCTGGTTGTGTCTGCCATTATCAATGGAAAGAAATCTGGTCGAGAATTGCTACCTCTGACACCACTAATAAGTTTTTGGATAGAAAAACACAAGATTTAGAAAAGTATAGACATTGGAATGGTTTTTGGAAATCTTTTTTAAGCTCAAGGAAAAAAAGTTACAAATGGAAAATGAAATGTGATAGCCTGGTATCCCACATCGGAAAGGGAGAGGGAGTTCTTGGGTTATAAAGAAAAATCTTGGACCCTTACATTCAACGAGACCTTTTTCCAAGTGGTAGAGACCCTAGCAGAACTTTGCAATTAAGCGTGCTTACGCGGGAGCAATGCAAGGATGGGTGACCCCCTGGGAAGAACAAAACCGTGAGGGTTTTTTCCAAAGCGGACAATATCATTGCCATGTGAAGGGTCGGGGTGTTACAGATGGTATCAGAGCCGACTCTCCTCACCTCCGAGTGTGTACCCCGACTGTCTCGCGTGACACGTGGGCGGACTAAAGAGTGGGCGGGTCAATAAGGACTGACAGGCTACCGGAGCTGGCAGACTACTGCACAGGGACGTGTTGCCCGAAGGGGGGTGGATTGTGATATCCTGGTATCCCACATCAGAAAGAGAGAGGAAGTTCCTGGGCTATAAAGAAAAATTTTGAACCCTTACATTCAACGAGACATTTTTCCAAGTGGTAGAGACCCTAGCAGAACTCCGCAGTTAAGCGTACTTACGCGGGAGCAATGCAAGAATGGGTGACCCCTTGGGAAGAACAAAACCGTGAGGGCTTTGCCCAATGCAGATAATATCATTGCCATGTGAAGGGTCGGGATGTTCCATGAAATGTGAGAACAAACAATACAAGACCACGACTCCTCTGCACACCCTCTCTCCCCTCATATACCCTTTTGGTAGTTGAAATCGGTACAATTATGACAATTATAACAAACTAACAAATTAACGACTTTCCCCTCATTCCAACTCTCCACAGCTTTCTATTAACACTCTTAACACATCTGCGCGCTTGTTTAGCTTTTGCCCTTATTGATACAGATAACATACATACATGCATATATGCGTATATAGATATATATCATGGTCTTGATATATAGAAGCTCTTTTTTTCATAGTAGTGTTATTGATGATTTGAAGTTTGAATATATACATCCTTTGAAAATTAATTTTGGGGAAGTTATTTTTCTCTTTTCCTTTTTTTCTTTTGTTTTCTTTTTTCTCAACCTTTGGCGTTGGGTAGCGTGTGTAATATATATTTTGTTTGGGTACATGTTCAGATGTTCTTTGCTGTAACAAGATTCCAAGAATGAAGGAAAGAATTAAAAAGAAAACAGAAGAAAAAGATTCTATCTTTTGGGTACTGTGTGTAATGTTTTTTTTTTACGTGTATGATCATCTTAATAATTGAGGAATTCTTCTGTGGTGGTAATTTTAGGGCAAGCATTATAAAACCCAAAGATGTATATTTTAGTACGGAATAAAACTACATACACCTCATGTTCTACTCCATTGTAAAATCACTTACTGCCACAGCTAACATACATACATATATATACATATTATTGTGTGTAATGTCTACTTTTTAGTGTATAAGTTGAGGAATTTTCTGGTGGTGGTAATTTTGGGGCAAGCATTATAAACCCTAAAAATGTCTATTTTAAGACAAGCATTGTAAAACCCAGAGATATTCTTACATTTTTCAGACAATCGGATGTCTATTTTCTGTGTAATGTTTGTTTTTTTCTTCCCTCTGATCATTTAGGGAAAACATTGTATTTTTATCATTCATGTGCCCCCAACATCATTCAACCTAACAACATCATTGTAAAACCTAACACAATCAATCGGCATCCATTTCGTAGAGAGAGAAAGAGAAGGCAAATGCCTGCTCTTATGTTTTTTTTTTCTCTCTTTTCTTTTCGTTCTGTGCAACTAAAGTTTTCAATGCTTTCCCTTCTTATAACTATGATAATTTCTGAAGAGTTGAGGAATTCTCTGAATTCTCTGGTGGTGGTATTTTAGGGCAAGCATTATAAACTCCGAAGATGTTTATTTTAGGACAAGCATTGTACAACCCAGAGATATTCTTACATTTTTCAGACAAACAGATGTCTATTTTCTATGTAATGTATGCTTTCTTTCTTCCCTTTGATCATTTAGGGAAAGCAATGTATTTTTACCATTCATGTGCTTCCAACACCATTCAACCTAACAGCATCATTGTAAAACCTAACACAGTCATTTGACATCCATTTCATAGAGGTAGAAAGAGATGTCAATGCCCGCCCTTATGTTTTTTTTTTCCCCTCTTTCATTTCATTTCGTTCTGTGCAACTAAAGTTTTCAATGCTTTTCCTTCTTATCACTGTTTTCGACGATTTTCAACTTTTTTTTTTGTCTTTAGTTGATTTTTCTTAAATTGGTCATTATTTTTTAAAAATATTTTTAGGTTATTCTTGTCAATCATAACCTAAAAAGTAAGAATTTAATAAAAAACTAAAAAAAGAAATTAAAGATATAAAAGAATTTTCCTACCAAAATCTATCTGCCTTAGAAGTTGGAGTGAAAATTGTGCTTGGGTTTTGCTGAAAGTTACTAGGCACTTATAAGTGTGCAATTCTTTGTCACTCTTCTGTTCTGTCACTATCTTCTTATGCAAAGCAGAAATTGAGACATAAAATGTTTAAAGGATTTGTACTCGCACTTACAAATGTGATTGATTTTGATATTCATAGATGATAGTTATTTTTGAGAGAGAGAGGGACTTCTGAGTTCTATCATTTATAGTGTTATTCAAGATGAAAAAAATATAACAAATCATCAAAAGAGAATTTACAAATAAATATGACCAATGATATAGGCCCATCTTGTTAAGTACCCAAATACTTCCTTCATATGTAACAGTTGTGTTTGATAAAATTTTGTTGAGCGTTCTTCAAAATTTATGGAGTGAATAAGGATATTTGAAGAAAACAAAAAATTGTGAAGATTTCACCACTAAAAATGTGAGACAAAAGTGAAATAGTGATCTGTTTGCACCATCAAATGATTCATTTCCAGTTTTTCAAGACCGAAACAGTTTTGTATCAAGTATGTACGGTTCACTTTAATCAGATCTAGTTTGATCCTGTACGATGTACTGGCAGACCGGACTCCTCTTTTCCGTATGGTGTCCTGGAAAAGATCCTGTATAAACCCTTTTTTTTGTTGCATAAAGTCTTTCTTTTCTGGTCATTTTATTAGACTCCCTTGTTTTGTATTGGCCCATCATTTCTGTTTATTTGTTTTCTCCAGTGGATGGTATGACTTTTTGTTGATTCTTAAGCTCTACATTTAAACAGAGACATTGATTTGATTTTTTCATCGAACATTAGGAATACGTAACATATTTATGATACGAGATGGTATATCCTGATCCATTTTAGGTGCAGAGGGGCAGGGGACTTATCAGTTCTAGTGATCAATGTGTGTACTTCAAGCTAGAAAAGCGGGATATCCATTGATGAATCTTGTTAGATTTAAAGGAGTACCCATTTTAAAACAACTACACTTGGAGGAGCAGCTGCTTCGGACATCTTCTGATAATTGGTGCATCATAAATGATGGAACAAATGCCCCTAATATTGTCATGGGGCTGTCGGGGTAAATGAATTGTTCTATCATTGTTTCAATAACGTGTTCTAGATTTTATTTCTAGACTTTCTTTTGTGTTTTATTCTAGTGGAATGATCTAACAGGTTTGCTCCAATGGTTGGGAAGCTCATAACTCAAGACAATTAGTCTTATTGTATGGTTATGACGTGGATGGAGTTTTTAGGATCCCTCGACATAGAAATTGACCTGCTCAATCTTCGGACTAAGTGGTTCATGGTTCTGTTGCTTAAGTGTTTTATAGGAGAATTGAGTTTCTTGATCCTATTATTATCATTTGAACAAGTTATGTCATTGGAAGAGTTGTCTGGTGATGGAAATTTAGTTATTAGGGCAGTTGATAATTTTCTCATTGCTTAACATTATCTGTTTGAAATCAATGCCTGACGTGAAGCATGAGTCAAATCCCACAACTACTTTGGCTGTTTCTTTTTACTTAGTTTTGTAGTTTGACTTACTAAATATGCAATGTGGAGTAAATTAATGTGATTATTGTTTTATGTAGGAAACCTTCTGAACTTCTTGAGCTTGGGCCTGTGTTACAAGATCGGGTTCCTGTTATCAGAAGGTTTACTGGGGGAGGCACCGTTATTGTTGATCCTGGAACAATATTTGTCACCCTTATATGCAACAAGGATGCTGTTCCTGGTGTGCAACCATATCCCCGCTCTATCATGTATTGGACCAGCCTGCTGTATAATGAAGTGTTCGAAGGAATTAATGAATTCCAACTCCGTGAGAATGGTAGAAACATTTTCTTTGCATTAAAGATGAATTTTCTGCTAACTTGGTTTAGGCTAGAATATTTTCCTTGATGTGGGACCTTCTAGCAATTTATGATTATTGAGTTAAACACGTGTTGCTAGAACAGTCTGGAATCTGTATAATTTTGATGTTCCCAATGCCCATGTTGTAAAATTCTAATATTGGGGTCATTTGCTTATGATCTTGAAGAGTCAAGCTCATAATTTATTGATTTCTGCCTGAATGAGGAAAACTAACAGAAATCCAAGTGATTATACATAATTTGTTTAACTGTTCCAGTCTCTGTTAAAATAGAGCAATAAAGCGTACACTCTTCAACCCCTGCTGACTCTTTCCCTCCCCCTTCCTCTTGCAAATCCATTTGTATTCTAGGGGTTCGCATTCCCAACAAGCTTCCTATCCTTGCAATCTCTTACCTGATGTGGTTTGTAGATCATGATCTAACCTGCTTCCTGTCTTTTATAGAGTCAAATTTGCAATCTCTTACCTGATGTGTTTTGTTTAACTAGTGAACCTCTGTCTGATTAAAAACAGCTATGGGAAGAGTTATGGATCACTGAAAACTGCACTGTCATTTGTATTAATAATTCTGGGATGGTTTATGTGCATTCGTTAAATTGTCATGACAGGGTACATACAAGTGCATTTACTTTATTTGTTTCTAATATGTCCTAAAATTACACTTAAATTTGATGTGGGCAGTTACTTGCTGATGTGTCAAGTGATGCATTAATGTTCATGAATGATGACAATGAATGGCAAGAATATTTTGCTGGCTTTCTTTCTCTCTTCCTTTTGTCTTCTCTCTCTGGTCTTAAAAGTGGAAAGCAAAGCTCATGGTATCTATTTTTCAAGTTTTTTTTAGTTTACTTTTAATATTATTTTTTGGGGTGGGGGTTGGTGGTTACAGTTCTTATGAGAATTTTGTGGTTCTGCATTTCCCCCCGACCCGTTCATTTCTTAACACGTGGCGTCCGAGAAGCAATTTTCGCTTTGAAGACTAGTTCAGCCAAGATTGAGTCAATTCAAGCTTGTTGATACATGAGCATCGCTGGATAAAGTTCGTGTGAAAGATTACTTGCAGCCAACAAAGAGCAATTAGATTTTTGGTTGAGTTATTCATGGACAGGAGGATAAATAAATTTAGGTAAGTCAGTTACAGTCACTCCTAGGCTGCAATTCCATGTTATGAAAGAATATAAATTCTGGTGGTAGACTAAATTACTAAAATAATCAACAGTATTGTTTATGAAAACCACCTGGCAGTGATGATGATGATGCTAAAGTTAATTGTTGTTACCGGCAGGAATTATGTGGAAAGCAATGATTGTCTATTATTTTCTCATCTTAGTGGTGCATTTTGAGAAAGTCTCTGCAGTTCATGTTTTTGTTTTTATACCCTTAACATAGCTGCTCGGATCTCCATTCTTTTTCGTGTTTTGTTTATGATACCCTCTATATTTCCGAATTTGTGCAGTCATTATTTCCTGTTCCTGTACTTAAATCAGTATATGCATGACGTGCGTTTGTGTGTGTGTAGCCTCCTGGTTGATGTCTGCTAAATTACTTTTCTGTTCTACATTTGCATGGTATATGAAAAATTTCCTGAGAGCTGAGAGTAGACAATTTAGCACTAATTGGATATTTTTCCCATTGCATCTAGATTATGTCTTTGGTAATCGCAAATTTGGTGGGAATGCTCAATCCATTACCAGAAAACGGTGGATACACCACACATCATTTTTATGGGATTTTGAAGGCAGGAATATGGGCTACTTGAAGCTGCCCCAAAAGGTTCCTGAGTACCGATTGGTATGTATGTAATTTTCTTCTTCTAAAGTCTCATATTTTCCATACTTTAGTTTTGAATATTATGTTTGAAGTTAATGAAGAAAGGTGGTAGAAGTTTGAAAATTTAATGCATGCATTGCATGGTGATAATAGAGGATGAAGTCGGTGATGGTTGATGGTGTTTTAGAGAGGGAAGATTGGAAAGGTGAACTGGGGTTTATTTTGTGGGTTTATCATTTATATGTATGGATATCTCCATTTTCATCGAGTGGCTATCATGACCCGTGTGTTTTCCTTGGGCAAAGGTAACAGAATTGGATAAGGGAACATATCGAAACTCACTTGAAATTGCAGGGTTTAACGTGTACAAATTGAAATACATGGATTGAAGTAATTCGAGTGAAATTATAGGACTGGTGATGTAATTTTTGGTTAAATCTTTTTGAGGCTCGTACATTTTTCTTCTTCTTTCCTTAGTTTAATTTTAGTTAGTTAGAATTCTATCATGGCTGAAAGAAAATGTGATATTTTTATGCTTTGCAGTTCATCAAAATTTTAAGCTCACATTTATCTGAAAATGATCCTTTTGGATTATATGTGCAGGCAAGGTGCCACACGGAATTTGTTTGTCGAATGAGGGACTACATGTCGAGATCAGTCTTTATTGATAAGACAGTGAAGGCAGTTGGAAATCATTTCTCAGTAAAACCTGTAGGCTTGGATGTAGATACTGCTACTCATGATCCAGGAATTGTTCACTCCACAAGGCTTTTGATGCAGCAGGAACTTGAGGAGCTTCATTTGAAAACGTTGTCTCAGTAAAAGTTCATGCTGCACTAGAAGATTTTTCTTATCTGGGAGTTGGGCTTTCTACCAATCCTCTACAATTCTGGTGTGGATCCCTCCCTTTCATGAAACTTTATTGTTTGACGTGATATTTATTCTCTATTCTTGTACCTGAATTGGGCGTCATGTTTGCTGGAAAAAGGGGCGGGGTGGGGTGGTGGTTAAGTTCTAATAATGAGTTTTGATAAACCCTTGAGCAATAAATAGTGCAAAATCATTTTGTTCAAACTTGTCCCATTGTGTGGCTGTGGTGTGAAATAACAATTATGAGTGAGACTAATGTTTCAGGGTTCATTTCAAAGTATTATCCCAAAGCATGCCCAGGTATAGTGCTTTGAAGCCCATACTCGTGTCGTCTGGCCAAAATTTTGGCTTGAAGCCTACAAAAACCTCTCGCCTGCCCTGGACCAGAAGGCCAACAATCCCGAAGCGTCCATCCGGTAAGGAAACTAGCTTCTCAATGCAGTAGAAAAATTGTTTCTGAACCATTATTTTGTCAGATCTTTAGATGTGACTGATTTTGCAACTGCTTATATCTATGCGTGTACTAAGTTCTGTATATTCTTTTGGATTACTTTTCTGGGTTTGTAGAAGAACTGAAAGTTGTTGCCATCACTATTACCACCACACCGAAGAACCACTACTACGACTTCCACTCGCAACAATCTCACAGGCACACAATCACCACTTCAATACCGTTGACGTCATCGCCACCATGGATTACATAAACACCATGGTAATTTGGGGCATCCTAGTTTCCTTTAGATTTGATTCCTACAAATGGAATTAGGTGATCAAAAATAATCTCCGATCAAAGTTTTACGTGTCTTACAATTTGTGGTACGTATTTTACTATTCGGCATGTTAAGTAGTAAATGGGTAATATCACAAATTAATACGTTTATGATATACACAATATACGATGTGATGTGTACGTGATATATATGTATGCTATATAAATGCTTAATCTTTCTTTTTGAATTTGTATATTTTCATATATATATATATATATATCGTAGAATTAAAAAATGATAAATGACAATTTGTACAATTTTGACAATTATGCCACTGGTTTTATTACATGTATGAAGTTCTAAATTCAGTTCTAATATACATACAAATTCAGGATTTAAACCAATCGAAGAAAGAAAGCCATGTGCCCGGCATTAGTGGCGATTTTTTCTGTTCATTCCTTTTTTTTTTTAATAAAAATTTTTAATGGTGAAGAAAGACGAATATCTCATATCCAATGAACAAACAATTATCCTCATAAAATATATGTTTCATAAGCACTTTTTTCTTAGCGACTCTCAAAATTGTATTTAGATCATGAATTGACAAATAGGTGGCATGCAAAAGTAAGTTAAAACTGACAACTTGTCAAAAGTTTATGCTTTTACCTATCATGCTATTTTCTTCTCTTTTATTACTTTCCATTCTGTTTTTGTCTAATATTTTAACCATTCTTAACTCTGATCTATGTATTTGAAGTTTTTTTTTTATTTTTTTTGGAAAATCAACAGGTCAGGAGCATAATTTCTTGCAAAATTTGCATGAATTCTGATAATATGTCTAATGACAATGGGAGCTAATTACTTTGTTGTGTAGATTTGTGGCATCCAAGTTCCACAATTTCTTCCTCGATCCCCAAGTGGATATGCAAATTTGGCGGGGAAAACAAATATGAGAGAAAGACTTCGATGGAGGAATCAGAAAAATAAATTTTGTTGTTCAAAAGATAAAAAAAAAACAAAAAACAAAAAACAAAAAAAAAATAACGTAAAATTTAGCTTTTTAGTTTATTTTTGTCTTTTTAATATTTTTTATACTTTGGTCTTACTTTTCCAACTTGTACCGGTGCGAGTAATAAAAAATATTATAATTTGATTAAATATTATATATTTTTTTACTAAAAACAAAAATAAATAAATAAACCATTATCCTTTTCCCTCGGTCTGTTCCACGATATCAAGATGGTGGAGCAAAGTGGGTTGGTTAATATGACATTATTGCAATCAATACCAACTCAATTTTCACTTTTTTGTTTTTTAATAAAATATATAGTTGGTTGCCCCATATTCCACAACTACCCCATTTTGCCTCTTATATCTTCCTACAAGGTAGAGTAACAATTCTAGTTTGGGAATGGGTTCTTTGGGAAAGGAATTGTTAGTAATTTTTGGTTTTTTGTTATTAATTTTAGTTATAATTTATAAATTTTTTTAAACACTTACAATTTATAATAATTTTTTTAGTAACAAGTTATAATTTTTATCAAGTATTTATAATTTTTGTTGCAAACACCACCAATATAATCAAGGAATCAGACCCTAAATGGGAAAAAGAGTCTTCTTTTCCAATTCAGGCAAGGGGTTTAGTTTGGTGTTGGGATTTGTGGAGCAAGTATATAAGGGCATGTAATGCTTAACAACAAACCCTAAAGCTTTGAGCTTTATTGAGTACGTCATTCTTTCAAATATTCATTTATGAGATTTTGTGATTGAAATTATAAATGTTTGTGTTTAAAGTAATAAAATATTTGAATTGTCAAATTAAAAGTTATAGGTTATAAATTATGTTGTTTTCGGTTATAAATCTTTATGATTAAATTTATTAATTTTTGTGATTGTTAATTTATGAATTTTTATAATTTTTCCATTATGAATTTGTGTGCTAAAATATATGAAATGTATACTATATACTTTAAAAGTAGGGTGTGTATTGAAACTTTTCCCCATTAGATATACTGGGCTCTAGACGTATCAACTGCCCCATTTTGCCCTTTGTGTCAGCCAAGCAAGGCAAGCAAATAATTTATAGTTTGGAAAAAGAGTCTTCTTTTCCAATTCAGGCAAATGGGTTTGGTGAAGAGAATCATGGTAAATATACAAATCCAATGGACAGGGCAAGCGTATGTATATGTGGGCAGGTAATGCTTAATAAACAATCCCTAAAGATTGACATTTAAGGACAAATGTGGCATTAACTTTATTAAATTGTACTTGTAATAATTAATTTTAAAACTTAAAATGCAGAGAGATGGAAAAATAGTTGGTAAATTTCTTAATTTCTCCGATGTTTAGATGAGTTTATTTATTTTTATTTATTTATATTTTTTATCATTAGATGAAAATATAGATATCACATCAAAAGGTTATAAATTGTAAGATTAGCTCTGAAAAAAAACTAAGAATACATAATCCAACCATAGAATAAACTACAGAAAATGTTCTTAACTATTCATATGTATATGAAATCTACATGTATTATAGGTCCTACATACATATGAATAACAAAATTTATTTATGCGGCTAGTTTTGTGTATGTGAAAGAACTGCATAGATTTTCATCGAGAAAATACAGCGGAGAATATAAATCCAAGTTAATGCAGTATACATCATAATCAGAGTAAATCTGATTCACACATTTTAATTATAAAATAAAAAATAACTTG
Organism: Heliamphora pulchella; assembly: GCA_032270985.1. Classification (NCBI taxonomy): domain Eukaryota; kingdom Viridiplantae; phylum Streptophyta; class Magnoliopsida; order Ericales; family Sarraceniaceae; genus Heliamphora; species Heliamphora pulchella. The sequence continues at coordinate 3,067,373 of JAULJZ010000023.1, forward strand.
TTTTAGCAAGGTAGCAAAAACATAATTTCATTATGATTCATGGCTTAGTTAGATAAGTGGGCTCCCATGCTACTTGAGTGCTTTACATGGTAGGCCACAAAAAAAGAAAAAAAGAAAAAAAGAAAAAAAGAAATTAGAGCAGTTATATTTGATTTGCTTTCACATGCATGACTATAAATCCAAATGCCATTGCCCTCTACCAAGCACACAGCTCTGGCATATTCTAAAACATACATTTTTTGAAAACCCTAAACTTAACTAATAGCTTTTTTGTCTAAGAAGATGAAGACAGGTGCAATTGAGCTTGGTGATGCCTCTAGGGGTTCTTCTACCCCAAACACTGGGACTGGGGTGAATAGAGGTGTCTCCATACTAGACTTCATTCTGAGGTTGGTGGCCATTGTCGCCACCCTAGGAAGCGCAATTGCCATGGGAACAACTGACGAGACGCTTCCCTTCTTTACCCAATTTATTCGGTTTAGGGCTCAATACAATGATCTTCCAACTTTTACGTAAGCCTTAACGAAATCTTTTTTACTCTTTAACGTAAGTTATAATTATGTTTAAGGCAACTCTGAACAAATTAGTTAAGTGTGTAACTTCCTGTTTGAGAGAGCTCCTCT
>JAULJZ010000023.1:3074036-3089328 GCA_032270985.1 Heliamphora pulchella
TGAAAAAGAAAAAAACTGCTAAAAAGTTATGCACGCCTCCCCTCACAGCCACCTCATCTACTTTCTTTCTTAAAAATTAATTAAATTCTAAGGCCCTGTTTGGTTGAAATTTTTTTTTTCAAAAAAGCTCTCTAAAAATAGATAAAAATGCCTTTGTTAACAATTTTCATAAACCTGTTTCCCGAAAATTGAGTTTAAAAAACTTAAAAACTGAAAATTTTAAAAATAATTTAAAAATATTTTCACTTTTTTTTTTCGCAGAACTTTGTACACTGAGAAATAACTCTCGATTTTAACAACCAAACGCATTTTTTTTTCAAAATATTATGAATTTTTTTAATTTTAAACCTTTTTTTAAATATAATTTTTAAAAAATACAACCAAGGCCAAATTTTTTTACTAAAAATAACTAAATAATCATTATTTCAATCGTGTCATCGACAACAAATTCACATTATCCTGTTTTTTACGAAAATAATGCTACTAACACAAAATAATAAAATTAAAAAAATAGAAAAATGAGAACATTCCAATCTCTATCAAACCGCGAGCCTGGATTTTATTATTTTTATTTAAAAAATTATGTGCATTAAAATTTACATTAATAAATGCATTAAATACTCGCAAATTTTAATAGGATGGATCCTCCTCGTTGTTGCTTTTATAATATTTTCATGGGGCACCTTAATTAACTAAATAGTTAATGATTAACTCTAATTTGGCCTAATTGGCAACTTTAAGTTTTTTTTTTTCTAAAAATACAAAAAAAAGAGAAGAAGTTAATAGAGTTCATTTGATAAAAAAATAAAAGTCAAAAAATTAAATTGAATACTAATTTTTAGGATATTTATTTAATCTTTCAATTTATTCTAAAAAATAATAATACTCTTACTAGATAATTTATCTTTTTTTCAATACTAACTGCGTATAATTGTTATAATCAAATGTGTATAACTTCAATGTCATTTAGTTCAATATGAAATTTGTTGAAGTATCTTATTTTGAGTACTTATTTAAAGTGATAATGTTATCTAATTTTTGATTATTCATAAGATTTTATTTTTAAAATTATTAATATTCTAGAAAATTTTAGTTCTAATTTTTGTCTTTTAATTTAAAATCACTTTAAGTTAAATTTTTTATTTAAAGTTACCCATACAATTTTTCAAACGATTTATTTATTTATTTGACCTAAAACGATTTTAAATAAAAAAAATTAACTTAAAACCAAGTTGCCAAACGACACGTTAGTTTTACCTTTTAACTTAAAAAAATGGAAATTTCAATCAAATGTGCCAAAAAATAAGTTTTAACGCGCAAGATTCATAAACAAAAATTTTAACGAGCAAGGTCAAACTGCGTGAGTTCTCTCGAAAATACTCAGCAAATAAATAAATTTATCTGTTATCTGTTTGCATATTTATGCATAACAGATAAATTTATATATTTGCATATCAACACAGATAATGCAAAATAAATAAATTTACATGTGTTCTTTATACGTGCTTTTAATAAGATAAATAAATTTATCTGTATTTTTTACACGTGTTTTCAATAAAAGACAGATAAATTTATCTGTATTTTTATATATATTTTAAAAAGACACATATAAATTTATCTGTGTTCGTTATACGTGTTTATAATAAGACAGATAAATTTATCTGTTCAGCCATAACACCTGACACGTGTTTTCAATAAAACAGATAAATTTATCTGTGATTTTTATACGTGCTTACAATAAGATAAATAAATTTATCAGTATAGAGAATATTTTTATCTTAAAAAATTATATAGGCATCAATAGAAGATTTGCGTGTTAAAACTTTTATTACAATAAATTTTACTCGTTAAAAAATATTATACTAAATAAAAAAATAATAGATAGTCTATAAATCTAATTATCCACCAATTTTTCGGGGAAAAAAAAAACTAACTAAATTAAGCAAGTTGCAGATGAGGCACGAGGACTGCGCGCGTGCGTGTTTTACAAACTTTTTGAGATCTCTCTTTCAAATTGTCATTTGTAGGGGGACGCAGACGCGGAGGCTCTGGCCGGAACCGAAATTAGGACTTGACGCTCCCAATGGCCTTGTCGAGCTGTGCTAGGGTTTTCCCGTCGTTCGAGTGCCGTTCAGAACCCGACTTTTCCGGCGTACCTCGGCCGGATAACCAGAGTTCCGGCCGATTCCATGGCAAGCTCGAGGCCGGGGAGAGCCGTGGATCGTTCGGCGGCCTCTGTCTGTCGTCTCCGATCCTCAGGTTCCCTCCGAACTTTGTGAGGCAGCTGAGCACCAAGGCTCGGAGAAACTGCAGCAACATTGGTGTCGCTCAGGTGGTGGCGGCTTCGTGGTCCAATAACCAGGCGGCCGCTGGTTTCACCCCGGCGGCTAAAGCTGTCGACGCCGCCGCACTCGCGTTGGCTGAGATCGCCACTGCTAACGAGGAGAAGGTGGTCGTAAATGATGATTCTTTCAATAGTAATGGTGTAAAGATTGACGGTTTTACCGATGAGAAGTCGTATTCCTTTTTGAGTTCCGATGGAAGCGTCGCAGTTCATGCTGGTACGTATCTGTAAATTCGCGTATATGCTTTTGTAAATCCTTCGAGTTTTCTTTTGTGGTGTTGATTTCTCTGTTTTCATTTTCTACCTCCTCTTCTGAGTTGGTGCATGTAATTTTAGAAAGATGAGCCACGCTTTAATAGATTTGGAAAAAGATTATGATTTGCGATTGTTCATAAATATCTGGACTATTGTACTTGACAAAATTTAGCGATAGATCTGATTATCACCATCTGAATTTGCGTATTCATGTGCAATAATGGCCACAGAAGACCAGGCTATTCCATTTCATGCTTTAGAATCTACGGGATTATATCCTTATTTATGTTGTGATTAGAAGCGAGTTAATTTTTCCATTGTTATGTTCTCAGGTGAAAGGTTAGGTCGTGGTATAGTTACTGATGCAATTACTACCCCAGTAGTTAATACGTCTGCTTATTTCTTCAAGAAAACTGCTGAGCTCATTGATTTTAAGGTATATATCATGGTTTCTTTGGCTACTTGGCATTGAATGTTCTAATCTATCAATGAAGTTAAAATTCCTCAACGCTAACTAATCTTTTTAAAAGAGTTACCTACTTGAAACAGTGATTCCTCGATTCATTTGATATAGCGATTGATCAATTGTGTTGTTTGTTTGAAATGGCAACACTCTCTTTTTGCTTGCAAGCTGGGATTAATTTGGTGGATTAACTTAGTTCTTTAATCTTGTCGTAGGAGAAACGCCATGCAAGCTTTGAATATGGACGGTATGGAAATCCAACAACTGTAGTCGTGGAGGAGAAGATAAGGTCTGTTTATTTTATTTTTTTCCCAATTCTTTTTTTCTCAGGTAGCCCTTGTGTGATCAAATGCATAATGAGGCCTTGTGTTCTTCCAACTGGTAACAGTGCACTTGAGGGAGCTGAATCAACCTTGTTAATGGCATCAGGAATGTGTGCAAGTACCGTCATGTTGATGGCATTGGTTCCAGCTGGTGGGCATATTGTGACAACCACTGATTGTTACAGGAAGACTCGGATATTTGTTGAAACTGTCCTCCCCAAGATGGGAATCAAGGTATAGTTTTCCCTTACTTGGACTATTTACGCACTAATGACTGTATGTGTTGGGGTTCAGGATCATTGCAGGTCTCTGAGATAGTTATTGGACAAGTGTTTTAAGTGTCCTTTCCTTTCTTGCGGAGAAATTTGATTATTGATGAGAAATTTAAATTATATTAGTACTTTGCTACATTGGAACACCGTTTGTTTTACAGCTTTCTAATTTTTTTGAGCAAGTTAATTATTGATTTTCTTCCTATTGAGATGCAGGCCACTGTTATTGACCCTGCAGATGTTGGAGCCCTTGGATCTGCCCTGGATAAGAATAAAGTTAGTATTGAAGAAGTGGTTATATTGTTACCTACAAGTTTCCTTAAACAATCATCTTATAAAGTGGTAGCAAGTTTCCTTGAAATGATTTGACTTTATTATTTGATGCAGGTTACTCTTTTCTTCACAGAGTCCCCAACCAATCCATTCCTGAGATGTGTTGATATCGAATTGGTTTCAAAACTTTGCCACAGTAAAGGGGCACTTGTCTGCATAGATGGAACATTTGCAACACCTCTAAATCAGAAGGCCCTTGCCCTTGGGGCTGACATTGTTTTGCACTCCGCAACAAAATTCATTGGAGGACACAATGATGTGTGTTTCCTTTCTTTGTGAATCTAGTTGATTAAAAGGATTGCTAACTTTACACCATTAGATGCAATTGAGTTAAGTATTGACCCGGCACCATTCCACTTTTAGGTGCTTGCAGGTTGCATTAGCGGTTCTGAGAAGTTAATTACGGCAGTTCGTAACTTGCATCATATGCTGGGTGGTACACTCAACCCTGTGAGTCATCTTTTTCATTTTCATTGTTTTAATTTCCAATTTTTTCTTTTCTCGTATGACCTTTTTGAGAATTCATGGTTCTTAAGGCATGATATTGTTATTGCACACTTTTATGAGCTTGTATCACTTCGAAAGTGCCTGGGTTATTAAAATGGAAAACCTGTTTACTACGTTGTAATTTGTTCTCTGAACCTAATCCAAAGATTGGGGGTCTTCTGCATTTCTTGAATTATTCCAGTTTTGAAGCTTAGCATGCATCTTGAGCTTGCATCATAGTCAAGGGTGCTTTAATTTTCTTTCTATTCTCAGAATGCCGCGTATCTGATCATCCGAGGCATGAAGACACTGCATCTTCGTGTACAGCAGCAAAATTTAACTGCGTTGAGGATGGCCGAGATTTTAGAGACACATCCTAAGGTACTTAGCTGCCTCGAATTCTATTCTTTTGTCTTTCTTTTTTATTAACATTCTGCAATGGTTGTACGCTGCATGTAAAAGTAACAAGAGATTTTATCTGTCAAATGCCAAAATGAGGAAAATTTAAGTATAGAAAATTAGAACAATCGGAAGGGTATTGAAACCAGGCACTCTGACCTCTGTGATCTGCTTATCTGCATAAAGTGATGCTCTGGTTAGCTCTACTTTAATCCATGTGTTTTTTAATTTCGTTTCTGATAAAACATTTGTATTTCAGAAAGCTGAGAAGGTTATTATGTACGACGGAAAACCTCACTTAAAATAATAATAGCTGGAAAGAAATCATATAAAACCTTGTTTTACCATATTAATTGAGGACTGAGATCGTGTTTATGGATTTTGGTTGAGTGTGTACACGACATTTAAGTAAAAAAGTGTGAAGTTATCAAAACCATAACACATGAGGGTTTTCCTTTCATCTCGTTGGTAAGCATATGAATTTGATGTATTTAGTGGCTATCTGTATAACACTTTTAATTACTGGACTAGATGTATTGAGCATTCAAGGGCAAACAATTGAACTGCATGGTATTGCACCCCTGACATTTAACCATTTCTATGGCTCGATTATCACGATTCCAACTGCATCTGCCGTCCATGTCGTACCACTGCTGATTGCTGAGAACTTCATGGCCTATCCCATTTCTCACTCACTCATTTACTCAACACCCAATCCATCTTAATGAGTGGGAGCAAATGACATTTTATCTTCTAGATTATTTTTGGCCCATTTGTTTTCCTGTTGGTTTTCATTCTTTTTCTGTGCTGCTGCTTACGCTGTTTATTGATCTCGTTGTTATTATCGCCATCATCATTATAACTTTGTCTTGTCATTGCTGAAAAGAAGTAGAAAAAAATTGATTCTGAGGCAGCAATCTTTGAACTAACAACTGACTAAACATAATTTACAGGTGAAGCGTGTATATTATCCAGGTTTGCGAAGTCATCCAGAACATCATATTGCCAAACGGCAAATGACTGGTTTTGGAGGTGTGGTCAGTTTTGAGGTCAGTACTAATAAATTTTTAAATGTAATGTGGCTGGTATTTTTCCTAGTTTTCTATTGTACTTTGGACTATTTCTTCATTTGTTTAAGGTTTATTGCTCTATAATTATCATTTCAGGTTAATGGAGACTTACTGGCTACTGCAAAGTTTGTTGATGCCTTGAAAATTCCATACATTGCTCCATCCTTTGGAGGATGTGAGAGCATTGTGGATCAGCCAGCGATAATGTCTTACTGGTATTCTCTTCTCTTCCTCATCATATATTTGGTAAATACAAGACAATTTTTTTTTTTTACTTTTTTTTAAATGGGGACTAGTTTTTCTGGAAGCATAGTACAAATGTCTCTGTCGTATAGACGTCTCTATTGAGATTTTTTTCAATTTTAAATATCTCATACCCATTGCTTGTTTTATCTCTCTATGAAAATAAAATGTTGGGTTAGGAGATTATAAGTGGTAAGATCCCGATAAACATTTATTTGCTTTTACAAAGCACAACAAACATCTTGGTTTAAATTTGCCAAGAGATGGTAAATTCATATTCTAATATTGAAGATGTGCATTCACTTGATCATTCGCCAATGATTGATCCTTTTGCTCATGGCTAATTCAGACTGTCTCGACATTCTCCCTACTACCATTTCTCATGTGTCTCGATGATGATAACAATAATAAAGAGATGTTTATGCGAGAGATAATATGACGGATAATTGATTTGTTGACTTTTTACATTATGTGATTTAGATTGGCTGTTGGGAAATAAATTGTTGAGAATTGTTGAGAAACAAAACAGAACGCAGACACACACTAGCATGAAGAGTAATTAAGCAATCACAAACAGCGTTATGAGGGTGGATAAAATCATGGGCTTGGAGCTCAACCCAAAGCAAACATGTTTGAGACTGCTTTAGAGGGCCAGCCCACTATCAATTCGGCCCATAACGAGTTTTAGCCACCCCAAAAAGGGCCAACCAACAGTACGGTTGGCCTTATTCAACAAGCCTTGGGTTAAGAGATAACCCAGAAAGATGTCATTCCCACAACGGCAGTTCGGGAAATGAGGTATTAGCTTCCTTAAGTAATTAGGATTGCCAAAGATAAGGCAGAATCCCTGATAGTTTAGGGATAAGGGATAAGGGCAGAGCCCCAAGAGGACTCGGCCTCTTTAGTTTTTCGCCCTTATATGAGGAGAAGTACACTCCAAGGCCCCAAGTACGTAATTTCAACCCAGTTCTTGATTAGAAATCTATTAGAGAAAACTCTAACTTGAACGTTGGAGTGCTTCCCGGCCAAACCAAGTTGGAAAGCACTAACGGTGTTTTTCATCTTGCAGGAGTTCGGGAACACCACGTGCAGCATCCAGTGAGTTCGGAGGCGAGGAGTTTGGTTCATAGTTTTGTTCGGGATCATCGGGTTTGAACCAATTCAATTGGTTCTGATTGTGCCATCCGGTTTACAGCATGCACAATTTGGCGCCGTCTGTGGGAACAGCGATCTTGAACCAACGGAACCATGAGTCAGACTCCTACTGAATTTATTGGAAGCCATGCAAGGGGCCAAGAAGATATCCCTCATAGGTCAATACTTGTCTTACCAGAACGACCAAGGGTGTCCAGAGTCCCATCAGAGATTCGAAGACGCAGGAATGATGCCTTACATAATGGGAGGCGACTGCGTTATTCCACCATCAGCTCCAAAGATGAACGACCCTCTCTCCCCTCTTCAAGAGAAAGAGGGAGACTAGAGGAGAGGTTGGCTCGACATGACAGGATTATTGACGATCTTAAAGAAAGAATAGAGCAACGCAAAAGAGAAATTGAGGAGCTGAGACTAAGGATTCAAAGACGAGGCTTAGAGGAATCCACGTGTAAGGCAAAGAGAAAGCCCCGAACTCGAGGAGACTGAGCAGAGTCCTGAATCCTATAGCTTGAGCCATCCTCAACGACGGAGACACAGCGCCCGAAGAAAGCTAAAAAAGTACTCGGTAAATGGAGACCATTGGAGCTAAGTCTACTCGGCTAAATCCTTAAATGGTAGCTCGGGCCTAATTAGACCCAAACCAAGATCTTTGGCTATGGTTGGAGAAAAGAATGGATTCAAGAATGCAGCATGGTGGTGACCGAACAGCCCAAGACGTAGTTAGAAAGGCCTTTGAGCAGATCTCAGTGTCACCACTGGCCAAAGTCATTGAGAATGCAGGTCTACCGCGTAAGTTCTCGCCGCTGAAGTTTAAGATGTATGATGGAAAAACAGATCCAATCAGCCACATTCATCAATACAGACAAGCAATGGTACTCTGGAGTGGGAACGATGTACTTCTATGCTATATATTCCCATCCAATTTAAGAGAAACTACCCTCAGCTAGTTTCACAAGCTGCCACCCCAATCAATAGTTAGTTGGCAACAATTGGCTGACTTAAGTGCTTTGACACGTTGCTCGCTCTTCGAAAGAATGAAAGAGAAACTATACAAGATTATGCTCGGCGCTATTGAGAAATGTACAATGAGATAGAGGACTGCAGCTAGCAGTTGGCCGTGGCCTCCTTCAAGATAGGGCTACCCCCACAGAGTCGTCTAAGGCAGTCTCTCACCAACAAGGCCGTAGCCACCATGTTCAAACTGATGGTAAAGATCGAGTAGCATGCTAAAGTTGAGGAGGACATCAGTCAGGCCGAACAGAGCGTAGCCTCGGTTAAGCAACCAAAGAGGAAGGACAAGGGCTGAAAAGATCAGAAGGCCAAGGACACCCAGGAGAAGGAATCTACAGCCTACCAAGCCTTACAAACGGTATTCAAACAACCTTTGCATAAACTACTTGATCGCATAAAGGATAAGCCCTATTTTTAGTGGCCGCCCAAGCTTATCGGTGATCCGAACGGACAGGATCTGAAGAGAAAGTAACACTACCATCGAGATCATGGCCACTTGACAGGGGAGTGCCGAACATTTAAAAAGCATCTGGAGGATTTTGTTTGAGCGGGACACTTACTGGAGTTCATTGATCCCGAAGAGACTACTCAGGGAGAAGCGCCACAAGCTCAAGGCCTGAGACCCGAACAGAGGGACGCCCCTCTCGAGGTGGTCAAGATGATCCACGGTACTGTGGAGCCGATCACCCGAGCTGTTGTTCGACATCAGGTTAGGGCCTTAGCCTAGACGATGAACGTGGATGAGGGCAAGCGTCGAAGTATAGAAGAGGGCCTCAGCTAAGGCCAAGTTCAAGGGGTTATCTTTTCAGATGAAGACCTTGTAGGAATACAGCAACCCAACAACGACGCCTCAGTGCTAACTTTACGCATTCCTCTTCCAAAAGCTTGGCTTAAAGGACTCTGCACTTAAGAGGTGTATGACTTCGCTAATCGGCATTGGCTCAAACCCGGTATGGCCAGTGGAAAGAAAATCGTGCTAGTAAAGGCAGGGCCTGCAACGGTAAACACTGAGTTCTTGGTTGTCAACCAACCTTCCACCTATAATGCTATAATGGGAAGGACTTGGATATACAGCATGAGGATCGTCCCCTCGACCTACCACCAATTTCTCAAGTTTCATATGACATGGGAGGTAGTTGAGATCAAGGGAGATCAGCACACGGCACGGCAGTGCTTCCTAGCAACAATAAAAGACAGAGAACAGTACCCCGAAGTAAAAACTGTAGAGGTAGATGATGGCCCTACTATCTTTGATTACAATAGGACAGCCGAAGAGAAGATCATTGAGGACTTGAAGAAAATTTGCATCTTCCCTGAAGATCTAGATTGGTATTTTTTGCTCGGGACAAACATGCCCGAATAAGAAGAAATAGAATTGATGAAATTCTTAAAAGAGAACAAGAAGGTCTTTGCGTGGACACCCTACAAGTTGCCAAGGATAGACCCTGAAGTAATTAACCACTGATTGAACGTGGATCCCCTGAGGAAGCCGGTAATGCAAAAACCCAAGAAATTTGTCCCACATCACGCAGCAGTAATTGAGGAGGTGCAGCGCTTAAAAGAGGCAGAAGCAATCAAGGAGATTCATTACCCGAGCTGGTTAGCTAATACAGTGGTCGTCAAGAAAAAAGGATGGTAAGTGACGTGTGTGCGTTGATTTTACTAACATGAACAAGGTTTGCCCAAAAGATTGCTTCCCTTTCTCCCAAATAAACTAGCTTGTCGATTCAACGGCGGGGCACGAGAGGATGAGCTTTCTTGACGCATACTGAGGGAACCACCAGATAGCAATGTACCCCCCTGATATGGAGAAAACAACTTTCATAACTCCTTGGAGAATATATTGTTATCAGGTGGTGCCATTCAGGCTAAATAATGCAGGTGCTACCTATCAAAAACTTGCCATTAAAATGTTCGGGAAATTGATTGGCGGCACCATGGAAGTCTATATTGGCAATATGATGGTGAAAATCAAACGTCCGAACAAGCACCTAGACGATCTAAAGATTGCGATTGTGATGGCGAGGAGTTCGGTTCATAGTTCTGTTCGGGATCATCAGGTTTGAACCAATTCAATTGGTTCTGACTGTGCCATCCGGTTTACAACACACGTACAAATATATAGTTCGGCAAGAATCTCTATGTTACTTTTCACAGTAAAAGTTTTACTATATTCTGAACAACGGAGAATATTACAACTAACAGCTGCAACGGTAGCCAACAATATAATCCAGTGTTCTATTTTTGATGAATATATGGCACAGGTTTTACATTGACAAGTTACCGCGAAATCACGTCTTTTGTCCATTGGGCCTTGAGTTTTGTACTAATCAGCCCTCACAAACCCAACAAGATCCGCATTCGCATAACATCACTTGCTGAAACAGAGATGCATGGTGCATTTTGTTGTCATATATGGAAGGTGTTTGTTAAAAAAAATATTCTTATGGCTTTTAGCTTACAACGGCTCAAGAAAAAGTTTAAAAAAAAAAATCGGAACAAGTGTGCTTTTTTTCTTTTAATTTTAAATCAGCAAATATACATTTTACTGTTTGAAGTTATAAGTTTACAATTGTAATAAATATTTATAACTTCTTTTTGAATCCATGATTACATATTTAATGTGTTTGCGTGATGCAATTGGAAGCAGGGACCTGAGCCAATCTGATAGGGCCAAGCATGGGATCATGGACAACTTGGTTCGCTTCAGCTTTGGTGTTGAGGACTTTGAAGACTTGAAGGCTGATATCCTCCAGGCTCTGGAGGCCATATAGAGCGGTTTCACCTGGCCACCATGTTCTTGGTGGCTTTACTGGGAGGATCACAAGTTGAATGATCCTGCTGGATATGGGATATGTTTCCAATAAATAAAACTAGAGAAATTGAATTCTCTGAACTGAAATTGATGAGGGTGGATCATGAAGTTTGATCCTCTAATATGCTTCTTTTTTCCCTTTTGGGTAAAAAAAAAGATGGTTTACACGAAAAAGGAAAAAAGGAAGATTAAAACATGGGGTACTTGGAAGGAAATTGCACGAATTGTTGAGATGAATGGCCCATGGTATATTTCAAGTGTTACATCCCGTTGCATGTTTGCTTGAATTTATTTGTTTGGACTCATTATGTGAGTTTATATATATAAATTATAAATATTATGAATTTTAAAAAAAAGTTATTTACAAATGCAGATGTTATAACTATATTAATATTATTACCATTATTTATATATAATTTCACAAAGTAATTTGCATTGTTTATAAATAAACAAATTTTGAGTACACATCATAATAGTGAAAATATTTTATAACATAAAATAAGGAGTATATTTTTTAAAAATTTATTGTGATTAATTTTTATAAATATCTTGTTTAGGATAATAATTTATTTGTTTATTTTATTTTATTAATTTTTATTTTTATTAAAATTTTCATGATTTAGTCCAACTCATCATATATTTTTTAATTTTTTCGACAAAAATATCTAAACAAGTTAATAAATGTCAACTTGTCTGATTTGATTTTTGTTTAGTGATTTTTTTATTATTTAGTAAAATTATTATATTAATTTGTTGTGATTTTTTGGCCATTTAGTAAAAAATATTATATATATATATATATATATATAGAACAAAAAATATTTAGGTTAAAATATGTTAATGTAGGAGGCAAACAAAAATAAGACAATTAATATAATTAAGTTCTCATTGTTTTATATTTTTTTTTAAAAATGTGTGAACTAAACAATAGAAAATATTAGGACATACTGAGTGAAATGAAGATAACGTTATGTTAAAATAAATTTTTTTTATAAATAGTAGAAAATCAAAAAAATTAAAAACAATATGCAAAAATAAAATTTGAAGATTGAGGTAAAATAGTCAATTATATACAATTTGCATTGAATCATGATTATAGGGATTGAAATGGTAGAATCCTTTATGCATTTAATGTGATTCTATTGTGTTCAATATTTTTGCCCAAACCTTATTTCTTTAGTATTATTTAAAAATCTAAACAAACCCAACTAAAAAATAAAAAGATAAAAACAATTAGAGGGTAAAAAGAAACTAAATGATAAAAAAAGATAAAAATAATTAGAGGGTGAAAAAAAACTAAACTATAAAAAAATAACCAGAGACAAATAGAAAAAAAATAAATTTTACGTTAAATTGAGATTGAATTTGAAAATCAAAAGACAATATTTAAATAAAATTCGTTCTAAAATCAAAAAAAGATTGAAGTGCAAAAATAGAATATGAATTAGGGATGAAAATTTCTGACATGACACGTTAACGTGACTCGAACCCAACAAAAGTTAGATGGTTAAAGTCGATAATTTCGACACGAAATAAAAAAAATGACATGACCCAATAACACATTTAATAAATAGATTGGATTAGTGTTAAACCCGAGTAATTCAAAAATGACCCATCTAACATGTTTAATTTTCATGTCAATCCGAAACACGACACGAACCCGAAATTCATTAAAAATACATATATAACCCGGTTATATATACACTCTTTACTTATATATGGGGTTATTGTTAAGGCTTTATACTAAAACCTATACATTGAATTTTGGAATTTGATTTTATTTTTATTAAAATCTATTTTTTAAGGAGAATCTGTATGAATAATGTATGTATTTTATTATTTATTTAATATTATGTATAAGTATTTTTTATTCTACATAATAGTTAATCTTGTGTGTAGAGTTCGGCTTATACATAGAAGAACAGATTAATGGTTCTTATAAAATATAAGTTTTTGATTTACACTCTTAGATGTAATTGAAAACACCATCGGTACGACTGTAGCACAGTATTTAAATATATCTGTCTTGATTACGGAGAACGATAATAGTCTTGGTTATTGTTTCGACTCATTTTGCTAGTACACTTTGTGTGTATTAAATATGATCAGATTGATAAAATTAATTTTATACTGACTATATAAATTAATTTACACCCTATGATTATTATGAATACTTATACTCTTAATTTTGAAATAATTATTAGCACGTATATTTAGTATTTGTTATTTTGATTCATTAAATTGTACGATATTTTACGAGAATTCTGATGACTTGAATAACATTATTACTTATATGGTAGATATTAATTATTGACGGAATTCATGTCCCAACATAGGAATTGATAATACCGATTTAATGAAGTTTATAAATTTTGATTATGCCAAATACTATATATGAATTTTATAATTCGGCATATCAAATAAGTTAAGTAGAATGTCTCAAAAAATTATGGAAAAGATCGATTAAATATAATTGTCACTAATTTAGTTTATCTGTAATCTTAACGTTGAAAAAAAGTTTATCTGTAATTACGATTCATTAGTTTATCTGTAATCTTAAGTTTTTTATCTGTAATTTAGTTTACAGATAAAAGTTTATCTGTAATTTAGTTTATCTGTAATCTTAACGTTGAAAAAAATAAATAAATATTTAATAATAGGAGCTCGAATATTCGATTTTGAGAATAAGACCATGAGTGCAATTACGATTCATTAGTAGCATAAATTGTAATTTATATTTTTAAAAAATTACATAAGTTGAAGTGGGTTTTCCTACTTATATTATAAGTATGTGTCTTATTTACTCTTTAGATCTTTGTTATAACCTATTTATATGATGTTATAACCCTAACTATCATTACGCATGTGATACACAATATTCAGTATTCTAGAGTTTCCATGTATCTGTGGTAACCAGAAAAATAGGAAGGCAGTCAGACAAGACTTGAAATAAGAAGGATTAGAGCCCACACTGTTTTTTTGTTTAGGCATGCATCCAGGAATATAGTAGATGATCTAAGTATAGACAAGATTGATGTTCATTTTTTTGTCCAATTTTAATTGTTTATTGGCTTTATGATTTTTTATTTGTAGAATTTTGGTTCGTATACATGTTATATAATTTTTGTTCCTAAAATTGCAGTGTTGTAGAATTTTTTTGTTTGTATTAGTGTACAATTTTTACTTCTTAAATTCTTCATAGACATAAAAAAAAGAGAAATCTTGACAGAGATTTAAATATTAGTTGATATTTAAAGATTAGCCCTATATAAATTTTTTTAATAAAACTAGTTCCAAAATATTAATGTTTACCAAAATACTCTTAAATTACGTATTCAAAAAATTTCAAGCGTGATTGACTAAATTCCTTTTTAAACAGGGATAAAAGATCTCATCCTAAAAATCTTGCCCAAAAAATCTTTCTAAACAAGAATCAAGAAATCTCAGAAAAAAAAAAAACTTTTTTCAAAGAATTCACATGGAATCCAAACCCTAAACTCTAAACCTTTATATTACTTTTATAGAATGTGACATAAAATTAATAGTAAAAATGAAGTCAAAATTATTTCACAACTGATAAATTATACATTTTTTTCCAAAATTTACAGATAAATTAGTATAAGATTTCGTTTAAAAATAAATTTATTTATTTTTATATTTTAAGTGATACATTTATTAGTTACAGACAAATTAGTATTATGTATCTAATTAATACAATATTTATCAATTACATTTATACGCTGGTATTGTAACAATTAATTGATACATTGCTGGTTCAGCGCGTTGATCTTGAAACTTCAATCTTTCAAGAGGTAAAACGTAATCAAACTAGAGGGATCACGCAAATATAATCTTTATTTCGCCTTGTGAGTATACTGAATTTCAATTTTTGGGAATCAAAAAAAGATACTGTCTTTTCGTACAGTTTTTCATCCGAACGATTCAGCACAGTACAATTTTTTTAAAAGATGTAGATCTTATCCCGCGCAGTGTTTGATTCGATTCGTATGCACTATCATTGTATCTTGCAATTTCGGTCCCTTTAATTATATGTGATTCCTTAAATAAAAATAAATAAATTTTTATGTGTATATTTTTATTGTTATGTAGTACTTTAAAAAAT
>JAULJZ010000023.1:3104974-3116024 GCA_032270985.1 Heliamphora pulchella
AGAAGCCCCTTACCAAACACAAGGATTTGAAACAGAGTTCTCTCAAATCTTCTAATATGATGACGAACACAATACTGAGTTCTCAACAAACACACAGATTCGAAAGAAAAGTTCTCAAGTCATTCGGATCGATTGATGGCGAACTCATCCCTATGTATTCAACAAACATAAAAGCTCGAAGCAATGGTTCTTGAATCGATTCAATGGCATACTCATAACCGAATTCTCAATAAATGCAAGAGTTCGTCTTTAGACTCGGATAAAACAAGCACCAAACCAATTCATTACAAATCCACTTTTGTTATTGAAAAATATGCCAAAAAAGTTATCAAAATTTGTTCAAAGTAAATATATATATATGTATGTATGTATGTATGTATATGTATGTAAGTATATTTGAAAATTTTCCCTTACGATTGCACAATTATTTCATTCTATCATGAATCCCATGACCCTGGTCACCCAGGTCGGTTCATGCCATTGGATTCACGCCAAAATGCCTTGTCACAACTTCGAATCAACAGATGCAAACTCCTTGGGCTACGTAGTAAAATCAATTAAAGTGAAATATACATGTGCTCCTTGTTCCAGACAAATCTGTATACTTTCTCAGACAGCATAAGAGCACAAGTTAATAGCAAGAGACTCAACAAGCTTCTACAATTGATCATTTCAATGTCAAGACTCACCGGTGACAAACATGCAGAAACAAAAAAAAGAAAGATAAGAAGCACAATAGACTCGTGATTCTCCCAGACCCGCACACGAAACAACCAAAAAGGGCATCTTGGCTATTTGGAAAGTTTGAAGTACAAGATCAAGGCAATAGCAACAAGAAGGACTGCAATAATGGAGCCAATAAGCCACTTGTTCCTGCTCATCCTTCTAGACATGTTGGTTAAAATTTTCTTACTCCTGCTTATGTTGTCATCCACTCCATGAAGCTGCAACAGAAAAGAAAAACGTCATGCAAATATGATTTGGGGCACATTAGGGTGCTTGGGAGAGCTTCTTCCAAATAACTTATTTTCATTTTTTTTTGTATTTGTGTTCTTTTATTTTTTTAACCTTTTCGATTCCTCTCATCATAACGAATCTAATAAGTACTAAAAAATTTAACAAATGTCGAAAAAAGTTCACTAGA
This sequence comes from Heliamphora pulchella, assembly GCA_032270985.1. Taxonomy (NCBI): domain Eukaryota; kingdom Viridiplantae; phylum Streptophyta; class Magnoliopsida; order Ericales; family Sarraceniaceae; genus Heliamphora; species Heliamphora pulchella. Next base: position 3,106,119 of record JAULJZ010000023.1, read on the forward strand.
GCCAAAAAAAAAAAAGACCAAAAAATGAGCAAAAAATGAAAAAAAGAACTATTTGAAAGAAGTTTTGACAAACACCATTATATTCCCCACTTGTCAGTGAGTGGTGAGATAATATGGAATGTCACAGAAGTGTAGCATAACTATTGAAACTTAAATTAGAGTAATTCACAAATTAGGTAAAAGCTCTAATAGAGAAAAATAGAATTGTGTGCCTAGAAGTGTGGAATTGTCCAAAATGAACATGGACAGTGACGGTGCATTATTCAGATGGTACCGTGTTATGGGCATGTAAGAGAGACTGGCGCTGTTGATGCAAATCTTGAAGAATTGAAACACCAAGCTCCTCTGTCTCCAGCATGGTCCTCCTACTTTCCCTAACCCTGTCACTGGACTTGTTTAGTCTTTCGGTAGACATTAACAACGTTGCCCTTTGATCAGCTGATACCTATTGCATTCATCCACAAATAAAATGAGCTTTTCAAGAATCAAATAAGAGAGCCAGTGGCATATGAGATAGCCAAGGGCAATAGCGACATATAAAATGTTCAAAGTAATACAAGTACTATAGTCCTAGAATCTGACAATGCATTTTGGTGTCATTGCTAGAAGCTCACAAGCATTTAAAATTTGAAAAAAGAAAAAACAGACATTTAAAGGAGCCCAAATTTGTTAAGATGTGAAAGAAGTATCCTAAATAGTCTCCTATGAATTGCTTGTTTGCAGGGAAACCTTTTTCGAGAACAATTTTTAAGAGACACTGTGCCAAAAGGCTCCAAAATTGTATCAAGACCAAGTATCACAAAATTATATCAAGCCAAGCATACCGTTAATGCATTGGCCATTCCAGATTCCAACAACTCATCCCGTGCAGCCTGGTTTAAGTTGGTTGATGTAATTCGTTTGACTTCAGCTTTCAAGTTGTTCACATCAGATTTATATTCCCTCAGCTTAGCAAGCAGCACAGCCTTTACATTTGGCTGCAAACTTCTAGCCTCAAGGTCCATTTTCCGGATCTAAAGAAACAAGAAGCCAGTAGCAATTCAACTCCCAGAATCTGGAAACAAAAAATAATATTTTGGGCAATAAGAAGTCATGACGATACCAAAGATTCTGCTTCATCCAGTCCAGCTTTTATTTCGGAAACTTTTTGCTTCTTTTGCTCTGCAAGTCACCAGACATTTAAATTCATAAGATCCACATTCAGTTGTCCCTCCTTTCAATTTGATGAGTAAATGTCCAATTGTTCATAACACAGAAAATTAAGGGAAAACAGGGTAAAGTAATGAAAATCACAACATAATCATTTGTGGAAAAAGCATACCCAATCACATAATTAACAGCTATCGAACCCACCTTTTTAGATGTGTAACAAACATGGTCATGTTAAGAGCAAATGGAAGACCCATTCAATGCACACAATGTACAAGATGAAAAGTGTCAGCTGCAAACTTAAGCTAATGATTGGCACCATTAAAAAACATAAAAAGTTGAAAGCTATATGTATAAAGAATGGCCAGTATGGGGAATTGGGGAAAATCCATCCCCAGTGATAGGAAACGAGAAGGCATAGGATGAAGATATTTTAATTAGAAATTTAATAATTTTAGTAATATTTTATATTTTGATTTTATTGAAATCTTTTAAACTTGGTAACTTCAACTAGAATTTTTTTGGATTGTAATCTTTTACTTTTAGTAGCTTTAATTAAGATTTTCCTGAATTATAATATTTTATTTTTAGTAGTTTTAAATTAAAAATTTCTTGAATGCCTAAAATAATAGGTCATTATGTAATAAGTTTAGGCAAATTATGATATTGGGTTTGAATGAATTAAGTCTTGATATTGAGATCAAGCTTTTGAGTGTGATCTTTCTTTCTTTTTTTTTATTTCTTTTCTTTGGATCTATTTCTTTTATTTGTTCTCATTTTGCCTGCCAGCATTAAGTGTTATTAGAGCCAATATCGATCTACTACTTTCACACAGTCACACAGCGCCACCAGTCGCAAAACCACCGCGGCCCCACAACCAACGTGACGCCAATCGCACAGTGCCCCCAGTTGCCACTGCGACCATCCGCCATCGTTGCTTCCTCCATCCAAACAGAGACCTCCGCCAATGCCGACCACCTCTAGGGTCACCACCACCAACCCTCTCGCCACCATCGACACCAACCCTAGTCGCCAACCACAACCGCGACTTTCCTCGCGTGAAGTCAAACACGCCAAACCCAGTCACCACACAACCATCAGTGCCATTACCCTTGCGCCACCTTCGCCACCCAGGACCAGAGCCACCTTCGCAGATCAAGATACCGTTGCCTTCACCATCTAGCTTCACCAACTCCTTTGCTGCTGAGTCAAGGCGCTCCCGCCTTCGCCGCTGAGCCTCCATGATCCGAGGAAAAAAAAACATGAGCAACTTTCAAGTCCTCATGAATAACCTTTAAAGCAACACGAATGCTCTTGAAAGGTCGCTGAGACCTTTTCGTAGGCAACAAATGTTTGACAACAATTTCAGGTAACAAAATTCTAGTGTCTAATTATTTTGTAGAGTTCAAAAATCTATTGAATTATCGAACACTAGTGGTGATCCATGTAATGTTGCTAATTAATTTCTTTTTGGCTTACGTCAAGAAATTCAGCATGAGATTTTGTCCTCTTATAGTGACTTAGAAGATGCCTATGAAGAGAATTTAGCGGTTAGAGAATATTAAAAAGAACTCCACCGTTATAAGTCAACTTATTCCAAAATGTCTCAAGCGGTTACACAATCAATGGTTGTTGCAACTTCAATCAACTCCATTCATGATAAAACTCCCAAGCTTGAGGTTTCTAGTAGTGTTGTTCATTCCTCTCCCCAATCCAATGATCTTATTGCTTCGCATGTTCCTCCATCATCAGACCGTAGATGACATTCTTAGCTATCTTCAATATCAGGGTTTTGTTGTTACTTTGGTTACGCAGATATCTAACCCAATTAAATATGTCATGTTATCATCTGTTGGACATGTTTTAGCCGTTCTTGAATGTGAACCACATGTAAATTTTACTAATTTTTTTGTTAATTTAAATGTTGGTCCAGTCCAATGTTTTATATGGAAGATATGATACTTGATCGGGGTAATTCAAAGCTCTTTGTTTTGTTTGATAGTGTTGATGCAGATATAGTTACGTTCTCACTTTCTACTCCTGTGTATCCATCGACTCGATCATTTTATGAAGTTTCTGTTAAGTTTGATGTAGAAACAAAAAAATATAAAAGAGAACTGAGAGAGAATTATGACAGTGAATGAGAGAGCTCCCAGAATTAGGGTTCACTCTCATACCACTGTTATTTATATAATAAGACCAAAGTAACCAAAAGTACAATAATACCCCTAATTTAACACTTCCCTTCAAGTTGATGCATAAATATTTCTTATACCCAACTTGCATACAATGAGGTGAAACATTTTACTACTAAGTCATTTAGTAAAAATATATGTTAATTGATTTTCAAATTTCATAAAGGGCATACAAATTGAGCCCTTACATAGTTTCTCCTTAATGAAGTGTCTGTCAATCTCTATATGCTTCGTTATATCATGTTGTACCAGGTTATGGACAATATTAATGGCAGCCTTGTTGTCACAATACAACTTCATAAGTTTGTCGCACTCAGTCCCCAAATCTTTTAATAGTACTTGGAGCCATAGAAGTTCGCAAATGCCATGTGCCATAACCCTATGCTCAGCCTCTGCACTTGATTTAGCTACTACTATCTGATTTTTACTCTGCCAAGTGACCAGATTGCCTCCTACAAATGTGTAATACCCTGATGTAGACCATCTATCATCAACTGAATCAGTCCACTCCGCATCTATGAAAGCTTCTAATTTCATGTTGCTAAGATGAGAAAACATGAGCCATTTTCCAGGAGCAAACTTAAGTTTTCGCAAAATACGATAAACAACGTCAACATGTAGACTACGGAGTCATGCATGAACTGACTGACAGCCCCCACAATATATGCAATATCAAGTCTGGTGTGAGACCGGTATATTAGCCTTCCTACAAGCTTCTGAATTGATCATTGTCAACAGGTTCTCCATCACCACTACTGAAGCGATGATTAGCCTCAATAGGCAAATCTGCAGGTCGACAACTCAACGTGCCAGATTCCTTTAGAAGATCGAGAATATACTTTTTTTGGGAAATGAATATGCCAGTATCTGATCTAGCCACTTCAATTTCAAAAAAGTATCGTAATACCCTCAGATCTTTCATCTCAAACTCTTTTGCAAAGCTTGCCTTGAGACGAGATACCTCATCTATATCATTACCTGTCACAACTATGTCATCAACATATACAATAAGAATTGCAATCTTATTATTTCCTTACTTAATAAACATAGTATAGTCTGCATGACTCTATCCGTACCCAAATCATAACATAACCATGAATAATCTATCAAACCAAGCTCTAGGGGACTGTTTTAGCCCATATAGAGCCTTCTTCAATTTACGCACATTCCCTTCAGTTTCACGAGATGAGAAACCTAGTTGTACATCCATATATACCACTTCTTCTAAGTCTCCACGAAAAAATACATTCTTTACATCCAACTGTGGAAAGGCCACCCCATATTAGCAGCACGGGATAAGAGTACCCGAACTAAGTTCATTTTGGCTACGGGAGCAAAGCTCTCCTGATAGTCAATACCATAAGTCTAGGTAAAGCCCTTAGCAGCTAGCCTTGCCTTGAATCTCTCAATTGATCCATCTGCCTTGGATTTTACTGTAAATACCCATTTGTACCCAACCGCCTTCTTTCTTTTGGAAGAGTGACCAACTCTCAGGTACCATTCTTTTTCAAAGCTGTCATTTCCTCTTCCATAGCTTTTTTTCCACTTAAGATCCGCAATAACTTCTTTCCAACCCTGCAAGATCGATATAGAGGACAAAAAACGAAATAAAAGCACGATATGGGGTTGATAAAGAATCATAAGAGACAAAATAAGAAATTGGATGTTGAGTACATGTCCTAACACCTTTTCAAAGGATGATAGGTAAGTCACAAGTATCGAGATTACCAACAGATGACTCATTACCAAGTGGATCAGTGGAAGAAACAAAATCTGAAGACGGAGGTAGCAACTGGCAAGGTGGTAGTGGCACGTGAATAATCTGATCTTTTGGACGTCGAGAATAAGTATTCAGATTAGTTCTCCATTTAATCGTTCAGCAACATCCTACTATGTTTCCTCCTTACCAGACTCTTCCTTCTCCCCTCACTATGAATAAAGTCTTGCTGAGTAATATTCGAAAAAACTGAACCTTGAGGCTCCTGATTATGGGGCAACATCTCTTCTAGTCTATAGTTCTCCCTCTAAAGAGATGTATCAAGAGAGCGGAAATAGGACTCAGACTCCCAAAAAGTAACATCCATACTTACAAAGACTTTGCGAGTGGCAGGAGCATAGCATTTATAACATTTTTTGGTAGCAGAGTAGCAATGAAGATACATTTAACAACCTTATAATCAAATTTTCCACTCTGGTGTTTAGGTGCATAGACAAAGCAAGTGCAACCAAAAGTTCGTGGCGAAAAAGAGGAGACAGATGGAGACCCGAGAAGAAGCTCCTAAGGAGTTTTGAACTCAAGGACACTAGAGGGTAAACGATTGATAATCAGCAGCGGTAAGGTCTGCCTCACTCCAAAATAACTTGGGAACATGCATAGTAATGAGAAGGGAATGGGCAACCACAAGAAGATGTCAATTTTTACGTTCAGCAACTCCATTTTGTTCAGAAGTGCGTACACAACTTGTCTGGAAAAGAATACCATAAGCCTCCAAATAAACACGAAAACCACCGTCAAGATACTCAATCCCGTTATCAGTACGAAGAATCTTGATGTTGGCATCAAACAGGGTGCAGACCAATTGGTGAAAATTTTGAAAACATAAAAAATTTTCATTTTTACTACAAAGCAAATATACCCAAGTGACACGGTGATGACAGTCAATAAAAGTCAAAAACCACCGATAACTAAAAATAGAAGTAACAGGTGAGGGGCCCCATACATTAGAATGGATAATCGTGAACGGAGAATTACTGAGTTCATTTACTGAAAGATAAGTAGATCATTTACGTTTTGCAAGTTCACAAGCCTCACACAAAAAGGTACTTCTAGAACTATGTTAAGTTTGATATAAAGACAGAAAATAGAAGAGAGAACAAAGAGAGAATTACGACGGTGAATGAGAGAGCATCCAAAATTAGGGTTCACTCTCTTACCACTGTTATTTATTTAATAAGACCAAAATAACCAAAAGTACAATAATACCCCTAACTTAACAGTTTCTCAATACTATTTTCTAAACAGAATTTTTCACCGATCACGTGTTATCATAGTCGAGGAAGTGCTTTGGTAATAAGAGCTTCATTTTATCAAATGCTTTTACTTTTATAATTCTCCGGATGAGAGTTTTTCTGAACCGAGGAGAAATGATGGCGAACGAGAAGGCATAGGATGAAGATAATTTCGAGATTTAAAAATTTAATAATTTTATTGATATTTTATATTTTGATTTTATTAAAATCTTTTAAACTTGATAACTTCAATTAGAATTTTCCTAGTTTGTAATTTTTTATTTTTAGTAGCTTTAGTTAAGATTTTTCTTAATTATGATCTTTTATTTTTAGTAGTTTTAAATTAGGGTTTTCATAAATGCCTATAAATAGGTCATTATGTAATGGGTTTAAGCAGATTATGATATAGAGTTGAATGAATCAAGTCTTCATATTAAGATCAAGATTTTTTTTCATTTCAGTGTGATCTTTCTTTTCTTTTATTTCTTTTATTGGGATCCATTTCCTTCACTTGTACTCATTTTGCCGGCCAGCCTACATTATCCAGTTACGAGGTGCGGATGGTAAATTAAAATTTTAACGCGGATCAGGGATGGGATTGGGAAAAATCGGCTCGCCCGGCTCCTTTGCCATTTCTAAGGAATAGTAACTTGGTCATGGGATGCTTGAGCAGCCCATGACCCTGCCCCTAATCATGGGGGTTTATGACTTGGTAGCTAGAGAAGAGCTTTTGTTGAGGTGGTTTCTCCCATTCTCTCCGGTACCTACTAACTTTCTCCCCGTCTATGCTTCATCTAAATGAGATTACAAAATAGGGTACAATGGAGAGAACCATAGGTATCTGGAAAGGGGTTAGACCAAGGTTCCTCCTCCTCACACATAGCTAGGATTTGGGTTGGAGGGGGGCTAAGAACAATCTAAGTAAAAAAAACTCAGTATCGTATCAATTATCTACATTCATAGTTGTAACCAAAGATACCAAATTCAATAAAAATGAAATGGCATCCAACAAAAAAAGGAAGAGTTATACAGTGTGAATGTAAAAATTCCAACATCCAAACAAAAAGAAAAAATATATACTGTACAAACAAAAATTCCAACAACAGTCAACATGCCAATAAAAACAACAAAAACAGAAGTTGTTCAAGAATGACGACAAAATCAAAGCCCTAAGTTTGTTGGAGAATAAGTCTGCAATAATCTTATAAAAAAACTATTCAAGAAGCATCAAGAAAAAGCAACAACAAAAACATTAATAAATGAAAGTTACAGTGTTAATATAAATATCATACACATTGCAAGTATGAGACATTATGAAAGGAGGCCACTCTAATGGATAATTTTTTTAAACATATACATAATACTCGGGGTTTTACAAACACGGGTAACCATGGCCCCCCCTGGTCTCATGCTCCCCTCGTAGCTGCACACATCAATCCTAATGTTTCGCAAGGGTAATTTGAGAAGAAATTACTAATGAGCAAACAAAAAATGTGAGGGCACCTGCAATGGCGCCTTGCAATATATCTAGTGTCAGAGAGAGAGAGAGAGAGAGAGAACACGAAGTTTTGCCGCGTAATTACGTAGGAAGATCTTTCCATAAAAAATGTGAAATATAGGGTTGCGCCTCAGCTAAGCATCACAACCCCTACGAGCACTCAAGCGGGTAGCCACCTGTCCTTATGTCCTAGCAACACGCGTGAAGAGCGCCAAGTGACTTTCCCGATTTGCTATGAAGCTTAGTCGTAGGAACTTCCTATTGGCAGTAATAAACCCGCTCTAAAATCTCAATTTGGCAATTGCAAGTAAAAATCTTTTTAGAATCTCGCTCTGTTAAGAAATAACCTCACTTTCACCTAAGATGCAACCTCTCAAATATATGAATCCCAAAGTAACAAAAGAAAAAATACAAAATAAGAATGACTATCAGGCTATTTTATATATATATATATATACGCTAATTAAAAAAGAGAACCCATAAATTGATGAAGCCTTGTCACACATAATTCACACTTCCAAAATTATCCCTAATTTAACTATCATTTCCACTAATAACTAAAAGGATAAATTTGTAAAACCATCCCAAAATGACACACGCCCGTCATTTACCAAAATTTGCTCAATCCCATTGCCTTCCCCAACCAATTCAACTCATTGGAATCGCTCAGTTTTACCAATTTCTGATATGGAAAAGGTGGAATTGGGTCAAGGATGTTGCGTTCGCAGAGGTTCGCAAAGGTGGAAAACCGATCAAATTGGGTCATCGCGTGTGTTCGTAGAGGTACGTTTCCTTTCACCCAAACATATGGGGATTCCCATCCATATACATCCTTGAAGTTCGTCTCAAGGTAACTAATTAGTTCCATTTCTTTGCAAGAACTCATCTCAACCCCATTAATTTTTCAATCTTTGTCTGTTTTTATTAGTTCTATGAATAATTTTTATAAGTATGTAATATTTTTGTTTCAAAAATTCATATATGTGTGGATATCTGAATCTATATCTATATATGTATCTATATCTTCTATATCTATATGTGATTACATGCTTGGTTGTTTAGGAATTTTAGGGGCACTGAGACATCGGAATAGAGGATGTTGGGAGATTTGTGAAACCCTCTTTTAAAATTATGCCTAATTTGACTGCCACTACCATTGCTAACTAAAGGGAAAATTGTAAAACCATTCCAACAGGTTTGTGCCTTTTTCTTTGAAGTCCCTCTCTTCTCTCTCTCTCTTTCATCCCTTTTTCTTTTATGTTTCTCTCTCATTCTTTTTCAATCGGGTGGACACAAACCCATTTACAGATAAGTTGTTTTAATATAATTTTTTATTTCTACCATTGATTCTCTTTATTCTTTCAAGTCTCTCTCTAATTCTTTTCTCCTTTTTTTTTGGGGGGTGATTTGGGGTTAGGTCTCATTTAGGGGACTTGTATTTCAATAAGTCCCACCTAAAAATTATATTCCATTAAGTCCTATTTTATATTTTTTATACCAAAATCACCCCTAATATACACTCCCAACCACCGCCATCGTCGCCACCACCGCTACCACCACCACCATATAGCTGCCTCTCTTTACCGTCACTACCACCAGATTCGTCGAAGAGAGATAAGAAAACGAAAAATTTTCGTTCTAGATCTGAAATACCTCATTTGTTATGAATGTCTCATTCTGGTTCTGGATCTAAAAATGAGACATTATTATCAAGCGTCTCATTTGTTATGAAATACTTCAAAACATTTCTTGAACAAATGACACATTTCATAACAAATGTCTCATTTTTCAAAATGAGACATTTTTCAAATGAATATGTATGTGAATGTGTAAATGTTATTTTTGAACAAATGAGATATTTATTATTTTTAAAATGAGACATTGTTCACTACCACCACCACTACTAAAATACAGATCTAATTAGGAATCTCTGTAATTTTTACATTCAAAACTTAGACCATCACCAAACACAGATGCGATTCGCAATAATCTCCACCCCCCCCCACCACACACACACACACACACACACACACACAGAGTTTGGATCTAATTCGC
>JAULJZ010000023.1:3120680-3132026 GCA_032270985.1 Heliamphora pulchella
TACATATAAGAGGGGTATTAGTTATGAAATAGCAGACTGCTTAATGTAACAACAATGATCTCTATGACATCTACTAAATCTCGTGTCTGTCATGAAGCTATCAAACTTTTTTTGCCATTGTTTGGGTGCCTGTTTTAACCCATACAGACTTCTCTTCAGTTTGCAGACTATCTCCCCTTTCCTTTTGACCGAGTAACCTTGTGGCTGGTGCATGTAGATTTTTTCCTCCAAATCCCCATGAAGAAATGCTATCTTGACATTTAGTTGCTTTAGATGCAAGTTTTCTATAGCCACAATACTCAATACTGCCCTGATGGTGGAGATCTTCACAACCGGTGAAAATATCTCAGTGCAGTCTATCCTCGGCTTCTGCTGAAACCTCTTAACTACCAGCCTTGTCTTGTATCGCTTGCTTCCATTAGATTCTTCCTTCAGCTTGCAAACTCACTTGTTTTGCAGTACTGATTTTATTTGGACAACTGTACCAAGTCCCAAGTTTGGTTTGATGATAGAGATTCCATCTCATCATCCATGGCATACTCCAACTCGTCCTTTACCTAAACCTGTAAAGTTTCTTCGAAGTATTTTGGCTCACCACTATCAGTCAATAACAGATAATATAATGAAGGTGAGTAACGTATTGTAGGCCTACTTATTCTGGTAGACCTCTTGGGAATGGGAGTCAGTGGTTCTGCCTGTAGAGTAGGCTGTGTGTTCTCATCTCGTAGTTCCAGGACTCTGTTAGACGGTCCATCATCACCATTTGCTCCGACAACTGTCTGGGTCGCCATCGCCACCCTCGGCGTCAACGATCTCTTGAGTGGCCATTGCCACCGTTAATCGTCATTGGCCTCCTCGCCGACCATTGCCCTCCCTCGTTGTCGCCTTCGTCCATGATCCTCTTTCTCTCCTCTCCAAAAATCGATCGCAACCTCGCACCGCTGCCTCACGCCTTGCCTCCCCTTTCGCTGAAACCCTAGAAAACTTGTCCCTCACCATCTCTGTAATTCGAAGCAAATCCTAGCCGCAACCCTTCTTGACCTCTTCTTCAGTTGCCACCACTAGTTGATCGTTGACGCCTCACGCCATTGTAACCTCGCGTCGAAGCCCTAGAAGGTGGTTTTGCCTCTCACACAGCCACGAGGAAGGAGCTTGCCTTGACCCGATCCGGATCGATCCCTACCCGACCCATCTTTGATCTACTCTTCCCAGTAACCAATTTAACCCAAGACCCTACTCGACCCACCCTTTTCCATTGCCCAGCCCAAAAAAAGGGCCAGCCCACATAACCATCCACAACCCAGCAGCCACCCTAAGCCCAGATACCTGAACAACCCATTAACCTTTCTTTTTTAAGCCCATGCCAAAATAACACACATCAAACACAGTCCAAGCCCAACCAAAAAAAAAAAAAAAGAAAAAAAAATCCATGGTTCCAAATTTATACCAATAGCCTAACCATAACCATGGTTACTAATGTCAAGTTGTTCTCCAAATTTGATGCTATGCATCATACTTTGCAAGCGATACGTAAAGACCAGCGAGTGTGTAGCGATAATCTAGCACACATGCGAGCTACATTAGAGATGTTGACTGGCATCTTGTTGCAAGAAAAGGAAGACAACGAGGCTATTGATTTGGGAATTTCAAGTGCTCAATCATCACAAATTTTTGTGCACCAATACTGGATAGAGGAGTCACAATTGACTGAGGTAACAACGGTTTTAAACTCGACGTTCTAGACTTTAATGAGGACCGCGATATACTTGATTCTACCTCATCTCAATAGATCAATGATTCTGTTCCTCCCCTACCCATTGGAGAGCTAGACATTCCTCTGCAGAACACCGTTACAACCAGTGAAGAGCCTCTTGCACATAATGATGCGCTCAACTCCTTTTGTCTCACCGATGGCCGTCTAACGAGCGATGTCGACAAGCCTGACTTTAGTGATTTTCTTGGGATGAAGATTTTCTTTGCATTATCATGTCAAGTTTTGTAGACCTCTTCAATCATTTCAAGATTAAAATCACACGAAATGAGACGAAACTGCTGCAGTTCCTCTATTCAAAATACTTAATTATCTAGCATGGCAAAGTATAGTATTTCAGGACGAATTCGAGGTTGAGTTCTTTTTTTCAATTGAGGAAAATGATGCGGGATACAAAGGGCCATTTACAATTTTATTTTAATTATTTAATATTTAATATAATTTTATTAATTAAGATTTTATTTTTATTTCTTTTAGTTTAGGATTCTAGCTATCTTTTAAATAAGATTTTATTTTTATTTTTATTTTTTTTTGGTTTAGGATTCTAGCTTATCTTAAGATTTTATTTTATTTTAGATTAGGGTTTAAAGCCTATAAATAAGATGCTCATTTGATGTGTTAATCAAAGTTGAATTAATAAAGAATTGGGTTTTACTTTTAATGCTGTGGCTTGTATTAAGGTTTCGACCCTATTGTGTTACCTTTTACCATACTTACCCCCTCCACATGCTACATCATGAAGATTATTAGATGGGTGCAAGCCTGTTTATCCACCTTTATTTTTGGGGAGCACTAAATATAAATAGAAAAATTGGAAGAAAAATGAAAGAATCCTCCCAAAAAAATATAAACATAATAACTTCACAATTTGTGGATGTAATATTCTTCGATAAAAAGATATAAAAACTATATTTTTTCCACCATGTTCCCAGGGATAGCATTTATGAATTTTTGAGTGTCGTCCATGTGCTGATTTGCCACGTGTGGCCTATAATAAGCTACTTGTTAGATTTTAATTTATATTTTACTCAGTAGTTTTGTAATTATCTATGGTTGACTTATATTTATATATAGAGGCTAGCTTGAGTCTCTTCATTCTTAACTTAATTCTCTATTATTATCTCTCTTTTGTTTCTATCGTCTTCTCTCATTTCAACCCTAAATCACTAGTTTACAATTCAACTTGGTATGCAATTCAATCCAACCCTAAAGCACGTCGGAAAACTCTTTAACACTACTAGACCTCTCAACCTTTTCTACCTTTGCTGGTTGGAGATGATCAGGTTTGGTGGAAATCTGTCCGTCCACCTCCATTTTAGGCGAGCACGAAATATAAAAAGAAAAACTTCAAGCAAAATAAAAGACATCTACAAAAAATGGAACATAATTTCACAAATTGTGGATGTAATGATATATAATAAAAAATGTATAAATTATGTTTTTTTTTTCCAACCATGTTCCCAGGTATAGCCTTTCAGAAACTTTGAGCGTTGTCCATGTGCTAGCTTGCCATGTGGCATATAATAAGTTACTAGACCCTCATATCCCCCCCCCCCCCCCCCCCCCGGGGACCGACACAACTAGAGATTATAACTCCGACTATGAACTTATATGTGTCAGGACTCCTGAATATGTGTTTGTTTTTGAAATGCATCTGGAATCATAGGTGGACAAGTTAATTTTCCATTTTTGCTAAGCTCTCATGAAGATTCTTAAGGGATTTTTTCCCATAACTTTTTACCTTCTGGTCCTATGCTTGACATTTGTATCGGTATTATAGTAATATTTGCATATTTCTTGTGCAGCTATTAAATGTTTATGCACCCAAGTTTGAGACTAGCGGAATGTTTTGGCCAATAGTGCACAGTTCAACAATATTTTCCTTGGTATTGATGCATATTATTGCAATTGGAATATTCGGGCTGAAGAAACTTCCCCTAGCTTCCAGCTTAAGTGTTCCTCTTCCAGTTCTCACTCTTATATTCAATGACTATTGCCGGAGACAGTTTTTACCCATTTTCAAGGCTTATTCTGCTGAGGTACATTTATACAGAATGCCAACCCTTTTCATCCTTCAAATTTTTTATTGTTTAGTTGGTGTAGAAACTTTGTATCCAACTCAAAGTTTTAAGTTATTAAGTGGAGAGGTCTCAACAGTATATTAAGTAATCACTTATTCTATACCCAAACAATGTGGGATTAATTCTTTAACATCCCCATCACTTGCAGCCTTTTTCTTGCGTCTGTCATCGTGGGGTGTAAACTTTTCTTTGTTCTTTTTGAAATGAGTGGAATGGGTTCCGCTTTGGTATCATGTAAAATTTTTGTATCCAACCTAAAAGCTTAAGCTATTAGGTGGAAGGTCCTAACATTATATTAAGTGATCACCCATTTCATGCCCAAGCAATATGGGATTGATTCTCTAACAGTTGGCATGTAAACAATAATGAAGATTTTTTGTATATATTTGTGGCTGAAATAAAAGGATAAGTTCTGAAATTAAAAAACAAAAACAAAAACAAAAACAAAAACAAAAACAAAAGCAGGATAAGTTGTATGTTACTCTCTGGAATACTGTAAAGTCTTGGATGATGTTGTTCAGTAATAATCTTGGCCAAAACTTAAATTATTTTCCTTCCCTTATTTTACTGTTTTCTTTTTGAATTTTTCCAGGTGCATTATTTCTCTTTCTCTAATATTTGCCTGAGCATTTTGGGTGTCATGCAGTGTTTGATAAAGAAAGACACAGATGATCATCATGATCCTTCAATGCCCGAGTTCCTTGACAATCTAGTCACTGCATATCGTGATCCTGCTCTGATGCCGATCTACCATTCTGGAAGAAGCAATAGACTCAATTCTCCCCTTCTTCCAGCAGCTGAGGTTTGAAGTTGGAAGGTAATATTGGTTACTAAGTTTTAAATACTGTTTTATAGTGGCTGATTCAAAGGAGAAGATAAAAGAGAAAACTATTATTACAATAATGAAAGGCTTAAACTCTAAAGATGGTTTACAAAATATTTTTATAGAACAAAACTCTAAACCCTAATTAGTCATATAAGACTAATCTACCTTTTAGCTAAAAAAAATAGCAAAATAATAGCAAAAACTCTAATAAAAATCTCCCCCCCCCCCCCAACTCATGATGTGAGCTCGATGAGCAGCGAAAGTTTGTGAAGTAAGAACCAAAACCGAGTCGAAGTATGAGTCTTGGTAAAGAAGTTAGCCAGTTGCAAGGAGGAAACAAAAGGCAGTGTAATATTTACCCATGAAGATGTTGGCGAACAAAGTGATAATCAATTTCGATATGCTTCGTATGCTCATGAAAAACAAAATTGTGAGTAATTTGGGTGGCACTCACATTGTCACAAGAAAGAGAGGTAGGAGACGAGAGGGACACTTAAATCAGAGAGTAACCATCGGAGCCAGGCAATCTCAACAATAGCATGTGCCTTGACTTGATATTCAGCTTTAGGAGTAGAATGAGCAATAACATATTGTTTCTTGCTTTTTCAAGAGATGAGAGTCACCAAGAAATACACAAAAAATGGTGGTGGACTTTCGATCTGAGACATCACCAGCAGAATCAACATCGGCATAAGCTCGAAGAGTTAACAAGGAGGTAGAGGACAATAACGGACTCTGAAATATAGTACCATGGATATAACATAAGATGCATAGAAAAGCGGCCTAATAAGTGGTGTGTGGAGTAGAAACAAATTGACTAACGATGTGAACATCATTACACAATATCAGGACGAGTCACAGTAAGATAGACCGAACACCCAACCAGTTCTCGATGAACTGTAGGATCCTCAAGAAGAACGCAATCAGAAGGAGAAAAATTGGCATGTAGCTTAATGGGAGTATTAGCAATCTTATCATCAGTGAGGCGAGCAGGATGTGTCACTTCGTTCGCATATTTGGATTGAGATAAAAGATTGCCTTTAGGTGAAGAAGCAACCTCTATCTCGAGAAAGTAGTGTAGAGTGCCAAATCTATCATTTCAAATTCATAGAACAGATGATGTTTTACTTCAGAAATACCAGCAGAATCAGAACCAGTAACGATTATATCATCTACATATAATAACAAAATAACAATCACAGTAGTATTATGGTGGATGAAAAGTGCAGAATCATAAGGATTGGGGTGGAAGCCAATTTGAGTAACAGTAGATTGAAAATGCTCATACCAAGTATGAGGAGACTGCTTTAAACCATAAAGAGCATGACGAAGATTCAGACAGATCCAGTTGGATGAGGAAGGCCGAGAGGGGGACACATATAGACCTCTGTGACATGCCTATTGCGAAATGCATTCTTAAGATTGAGCTGAAAAAGAGGTAACTGACGAACTACATCAACTGAAATTAGAGTACGAACTATAGTCATTTTAGCCATAGGTGCAAAGGTTTCTTTGTTATCAATCCCATATTTCTGAGAAAATCCTTGGCAACTAATTGGGCCTTAAAGCGCTCTAGAGAACTGTCCGAATGAGTTTTTAACTTTGTAAACCTATTTACATCCAATAGAACCAAATCCTAGGTATAATTCTTCTGAAGAGCAGTTAATTCAGCTTCCATGGCATTAATCCAATTAGGATTAATACATGCTTCTTTATAAGGTTGATGCTCAAAATAAACATGAATAGTAGACAAAAAAGCGCGATAAGAAGACGAAAAACAAGTGCTAGAAAACCCAAGTTTGCTCGGTAGAGTATGATCATGCAAATGATAGCGACGTTCAGGTGGGTTAGGATCCACACAGGGAGCGAGATTAGAGCCGGTGGAGATGAGCAGAGGTGTTTGTCGGCAAAAATAAACTAATGGAAGAGATGGCACAGTGGAAGGACGAGACGTGTGAGGAAGATCAAAAAGATTGAGAGTGTGGCTAAACTCCTCTGAAGGCACATCATTTGGAAAAAGATCAATATGAATCGAATCCTCTTTGGAAACAAGAGCATATTTGGGAGGAAATGTGAAATAGGAGAGGCGCTCAAGAAACATTATATGACGAGAAACATAGAGTCGTTTAGACGCAGGATCATAGCAACGATATCCTTTCTGTTGAAGACCATACCCCAAAAAGACAGAGTGTTGAGCGGGCACTAAGTTTAGTGCGCTCTCGTTTGGGAAGAAGGACAAAACATACAGAACCAATGACACGTAACGAGTAATTGAGACTATGATCGAAGAGTTTTTCATATATATGGAGATTCCAGAAAGAAGTGAAATGGGCATACGATTAAAAAGGTACACAACAGTAAGAACGGCTTCACCCAAAAACATAGTCAGGACAAAAGAGGATAAGATTGGAACGAGTTGTATAAAGTATGTGCCAATGTTTTATTTCGGCTTTTCCATTTTGAGCCGGAGTATTAGAACAAGAAGATGGTGAATAGTGCATGATGCTGCTAACAAGTCATTAATTCTCTAAGAAAATACTGCCCACCCAAATTAGAATAAAGAGTCTTTATGGTGGTGGAGAACGGAGTGTGAACCATGGAGTGAGAAGTGTGGTAAATGCGGAACAAATCAAATTTGTGTGATATGAGATAAACCCAAGAAAACCTACTATAATCATCAATAAAAGAAACATAATACCCAGACTCACCCTTTGTTGCGGTAGGAGGACCCCACACATCAGTATGAATAAGAGAGAAATGAGATGTTGAAATGGAAGTGCTTTTACTAAAACGTAAAGTTGACATTTTTCAAGTTTACAACCACTTTACTCAGAAATGTCACTAGTCGACACTTTACCCAAGCGACCAGATTGAACTAACATTTTTAAACGTTCACTAGACAAATGACCTTAACCTAGAATGCTAAAGATAAAAAGGAGATGAATATTGATCTAAATGGAACGAAGACAACGCTGCACATGAATGATCTACAAGGATTTGCAAATTTGCCAAAACATATAAAGTGCCATCCCTGCGCCCTATCCAAATCTGCTTCTGGAATGTCTCATATTGAACAATACAACCAGATGAAGAAAATAAAACATCAAAACTAGAATAAGAAAGCTGACTAATAAATAGTAAGCTAATAGACAATTGAGGGACATAAAAGACATCAAGAATGGACAAAGACAAAGATAAGGGAGAACTGAGCCAATGGAAACAACATGCTTAGAAGAGCCATTGGCAGCAGATATAGTGATGGGAGAAGTGGAAGAAACACAATGACTGAGACAAGACAAATCTAGTGTCATATGATGAGAAGAATCAGAATTAAAGATCAAGTAGCGGAGAAAATACCAATAAAGTAAGAATCAAGCAAAGCTGAATAGGAAGGAATCATAGCAGAAGTATGAAGTTGGGACCCAGATGATGGAAGCATAGATTGAAACAGCTCAAACAAAAATGGCAATAAGGAAGAGGGGACACCACTGGAAGTTGACAAGCAAAAATCCTACGCCAAATGTTGTGCCAAAGCTCGTTAATCAAAGAATCGTATCCAAGAGTTCATGTCTTATGTTAGGTAGTCCATGCAATCTAATGCTAATAGCTACCAACTTTGCGTCCAGCATGATCAAAACAGAATGCAGAAAATCAAATCTGCTAATATTCAAAATATTAGATCAATATACCAAGGGTTGAATCGAAAGCCAATATACCAAAATCAAAGATGTTATGCAAAGCCAAAATCTAGTTTGTTGTGCTAAAAGTAGGTGCACCAAAGACCAAAGGTGACATAATATAGAACCAGATGGGCCTAAAGAGGTCTAACGAGGTCCCCGAAGATGGTTGATGGCTTGACGAGGCTCGTCGGATAACCAAATCTGCGTAGATACGAAGTACTAAAGTCCAGATCCAACATAAAAAGGTCCGATAAGGTCACCAACAATGTTTGACGTGACCAACAAGTTTTCCAGTGCTGGTTAAGGGTTCTGGTGAGTGCAGGTGCTGGTTGAGGCTCGAAAAATGGTCGGCAAGGGTTGCCGAGGTTGGGAAGTGATCTGTCAAGGTCGAGGAGGGTCCGATGAGGGTCGGTGGTGGTCGCCGATGCAGAAGAGATGATCGGCGAGGCTCGTTGGAGGTCAGTGCTGCAGGAGGAAGGTCGTCGGTGGTCGGGGGGACTTGTAGTTGTTGATAGAAGCTGCTTCGAAGATGGTTTCGCAGAGACGGGCTAGGGTTGTGAAGAGAGGATTCGGTTTCGACGATGTTCGTCATCGGAGGGTGGAGAAAAAAGCTAGGGTTTCAACAACGTTCGTCATCGGAGAGTGGAGAAGAGTGCTAGGGTTTCGGCGCTAGGTGCTAGGGTTTCAACACTGTTCATCATCAGAGGGAGGAGGAGGATGCTAAGGTTTCGGCGCTCGTTGTCGCTGGAGGGAAGGGATCACTCGTCGTGGCTCTAATACCTTGATACAAAGGAGAAAATAAAAGAGAAAACTATTATTGCAATAATGAAAAGGTTTAAACTCTAAAGATGGTTTACATAATATTTTTATAGAACAAAACTCTAAACCCTAATTAGTCATATAACACTAATCTGCCCTAGCTAAAAAGTAGATAACAAAAATTCTAATAAAAACCTCAGTGGCACAGTCCTGTGAATGGTTTGTGATGATGAAAGAGCAAAATAGTTATTATGCACATTAGGATGATGTTTTTGGTTAAAAACAAAATGCTTGTTTGCATGTGGTTTAATTTGCCTGTGTTGTGTCATGTGAAGTACCTCATCTTCCCCTTCTTTTCATCATCTCAATACCAACAGATGTTATTATGGTTTTATTATTTTGTTTTGGTTATTCTAACCTTAATGAAAGATGGTTGCTTGTGTTAGGCATGCTAAGATACTAACACCATCAACTGAAAAAAAAGAAAGAAAGAGAGGATGCTTAACCCCATAAACCTGACGTAAAAAGAGACCCATAAACCCACCCCAAATTGGCAAAACGTATGGGGTGAAACTTAAAATGGAAAATAGCAAGGTACGAAAACTGAATATTGCGAGAATATTAAACCAAAGCAAACTTAGCCTTGTATTTTAATCTTTTGGGGCCAGTCACATTAATATTTTTTTTTCCATTATGATCTATCAAGGTGTATATGTTCAGTTAAATTTAGTAAATTCATATCCTTAATGAATCTTTTTTCTCCATTACACTATCAAGAGATATATATTCAGTTATAATTAATAAATCCAAATTATTACAACATTCTATATCAATTTTCGATATGCCCATCTCTGTAGCATTTTCATTAATAATAATCCCATCTTTGTGCCTACTTGTTGCATCTACTAGTCTTCGTTGTATGTGACCCTAGGTTACATAGATTTGGGGTACGATGTCAGATACAAGTACATGTCCAGGTGTCAAATTTGTCAATTTCTACGGGAACATGGATCTAAATTTTGATATAGGTATGGGGATACATTAAATAATTCGTTTTTGATATTTTTATATGATGAATTTAAAATATGGGTTATGGATGCAATGATGGGCATTTATTTATATTTTTGAAATATATGATGATCTTTAAAACTTTGAAAATATACAACGTAGACCAGTTGATGTATTAGTAAAGAAAAGCGACAAGATCAAGGGTAATGGAAACATTGGGGGATAGACCTAAATTAACATGGAATGTCGTATTAACAAAATATATGAATTTGTTGAAACTAATTGAAAATATAACCCTTAACAGAGCAGAATGGTATTAAAGGATTCATGTAGCTAATCCCAATTTATTGGGACAAAGGCTTTATTTAGTATATGCTGACTTAAATTAACATGGGATGCCATATTAACAGAATATATGAACTTGTTGAAACGAACTGAAGATACAGTGAGCAGAATGGCGTAAAAATATTTATGTAGCTGACCTCAATTGATTGGGACAAGGACTTGGTTTAGTATATGATAACTTTTAAATTAATAAATAGAACAATAACTTTTTCGTCAAATAAAACATTACTACCTAATAGAAAAAGTAGGAGAAAAGGCCCAATTTATTATTTATGTTTGGGCTAGCGAAGCTTTGTTAATTTTAGAATGTGGGCTTGGGCAACTCTTAAACTCATTTATTTTTATAAGGTGGACTTAAGCAAGCCTCTAAAGTCCATTGGCCAACATCTTTTGCGATTCGCGTGTTCTACCTTAAAAGAGCCCTAACGGTGCTTCTCCATCTCTACTCATTGTAAACACTCCATTTGTGGTTATCGCAAACATATGGTCATTCTCGAATGCATCTCATCTCTCATCCTCGATGAAAGACAATTTGCCTCTTCATTAACTCATCTTTTTGTTAATCTTGATCGCTAACCTTTGATCTGCAGTAGACGTCTTCCTCGATTTGTGCTAAAACTCACCGTTAAGAAGTCGAGCTCCTCCATTCAGCCATGTTCGAGAGAGACAAGGAGGATCCAACCCAAATTCCGTACCTGCACCCGTGTTGTGTCTTGTCAACACGTGTACTTCTCCCAAAACGAGCCTGTGTAACACAGAATTATAACCAAATTAGCTTAGTCTATTTACTCTAAACTCATCTTCAATTTGTGCTACCTCCATTATTTTCAGATTTTTTTCCTTCGTAATTCTATTTTGCTTGTGTCTTATCATATG
>JAULJZ010000023.1:3132126-3162711 GCA_032270985.1 Heliamphora pulchella
CCCGCGAGGAATGGAGATGTTGACATAGGTTAGTCAACATCTGCCTTACTTTCAGACATAAAATTCATCACAGACATGAAAACAAAACCTGTTGCTTAATCTCCTGGCAAAAAATGTTGTTATAAAGGCCTGAGTGGCTGGCTTGATGAGGCGCTTTCTTACCAGGCGTGGCACCTGGGTTCGAGTCTTACTACTGCAACCTGAAACTTCTCCTTCCTCTTTATCCCCTCCTACCAATTGCTAAAACTGAAAAACAAAAAACTGCTGCTGCAATTAGTTTTGCTGGAGGGCATCCATGTTTGGCTCCAAAATATTGGGGAAACAAAAGGAAAAGTCATGCATTTCCAGTTCCCAATGCATATTCCAGAGTCAAATGGTGCTTTGTTACTTGTTTTTATTGAAATTTCAAACGCTCAAATGACATTTAAGTACTTGGATTCCGTCGTAAAAAGTTTAATTTTCTCACTAATTTTATTGGTTGATGCAGAGGCTGCATTTCAATCAGGGCATTTGAGAAGTGCATCTGACAATCAAGGAATGGTGGCATTTGGATCATAGGTCTGCATCTGTCTGCATCAAAATAATATAAAGAGTTCAATGTTTATATATAATATGTTGGTCGATCTTGTTTATCATATATCAGTGTGAGGGAGACCTTTGGTTCATTGCTCTAGTTCCAGGAGGGGGGGGGGGGGGGGATGGGAGGAATAAGATATAGCCATTAACATCTTGTTTTGCTGAAAAGTATCAGTCACCCAAATATGTATATTTATGCTGAAAAGTATCAGTCACCCAAACTCTATTTCTACCACCTGATCAATGTTGAAGAGATTGATCGGATGGTTATGAGGAGATTTGGGACACATGAACGAGTGATTCGGAACATGTAATCTAGTCTAGCAGTATATATTATAGGTGACATTCATTGGGGCCGTGTTTGATGTGTCGAATAGAATTGAATGGAATAAGATGGATAAGTAATACGTTAAGTTTTATATGTATACCATAGTATTATTTATATCATATTAAATAAAAGTGGGATAAAGTATGAAAGTTTTAAGTGTTGAAAAATCATTTTTGACAATTCAATGAGAAGGGAAGATAATTCGAAAAGGGAGATAATTAGTCCCAAGAGAATGGGGTGAGGTAAATAATTTCATGAATATTGAATTATTAGTCAAACGTGGAATTACCAATCATAAGATAGATAAATTTATTTGTACCGCACGTATAAAGAACACAGATAAATTTATTTGTACCTTCAAAATATATATATAAAAAATACAAATAAATTTATCTCTTATTGAAGCACGTGTAAGGTGCTATGATTGAACAAGTAAATTTATTTGTATTTTTTCAGAACATACAAATTATGCAGTTAAAGAGTACAGATAAATTTATCTATCTTTTATTGAAAGAAATTATGCAATTGGACCTTGCGAGTTAAAATTTTTGTTTATGAACCTTAATTTTTTTTTTGACCTTGAGCTTAAATCCTCTAAAAACAAACTATGGCCTAAGTGGATTAAACTCGTGAAGTCTGGACCTGTGGCCTATTATAGGTCCCATGATGATTTTGATTCGAATAATGCAATACAGAATCCCATGTACAGAGCATTCATTTAAAAACAAGTTCACCTAATAATTGTAATCACTCTTAAAAAAATGGTATGACCATTTATACTTTTGGAGCTAAAAACAATGAAATCATGTACATATTAAATTAATTTATTTTTTTGTATGAATAGGTAGAAAAGGCTTATAAAATGGCCATTGGTTTGAAATTCATAGCAAATTTAGAGGTGTGCAAATTACTTTTCAACTCGCATGCATCAATCCATGCAGTTTATGTAGGTGAATAAGTTGAGATGGGTTGGTTAGGTGAAAAAAAATGAGGTGAATGAATTAATTGTGAATTATATTTTTTGAAACTTACTATTAACTCAATTTAACTCGTCTAGGGTACATAGATGATGTTTTTTTTTTACATGAATTTCAATCTAGATGAGTGAGTTGATATTGCATGTTATTTTTTTAATTTACCATTAGCCAATCCAACTCGCATAGCATATATATTTAGTTATTGTTTTATTACATGCGATGAATTCTAATCTCATTTTTTTAATAAGTACAATGAATTTCAATAATAATAATAACATAATTAAATATCTTTAACAATAATATTTGCGTTGTATGCATAGTGAAAAAAAAAATTCACAACTTGAAGTAATAATTAAAATCATGAATGTTCTAATTTGTTTCTCATGAATTATAAGAAATTTATATAAATGTAAATACGTATATGAGGTTGAGATTCATAGCATGCAGGAATACGATAACTAGTATATATTTTAAAAGGGTATGATTGATGGAAGGTTGACATATTACTCGCAACTAACTCTTTTTTTTTTTTACTTAACCCATCAAATCGAACTCAATCACTCACATTACTCGCATGGGTTGGGTTGGGTTGGGTTGGCACTTAGAACGAGTTGACAGATTGTTTGCATACCCGTAGTAGTAGTGCAAGTGGCGTTGTGTTTTTTTTTCCTAACATTCTTTGTCGATATATGTGTATTTTCTTTTTCTTTGCTACACAAGTATGACCGACTTAGGTGAAAAAGGTGTTCCTAAGTTATACCAATCAAGATTTTTCTCTACCTCAACATACCTTTGCTCATCGAATTACTAAGTGCATTATTGAATGGGAAAAATTTTGTTGCACGAAGTCGATCTCTTCGCCTTTATTTTGGTGGCAATGGCAAATTTAGCCAACTTCTGGAGACTGAGAAACAACCACCAACGGGTGATTCCAAGCATACTCAATGGAATAATGAGAACTATACCATCTTGGAATGGTTTTTCAAATCTATGGAGGAACATATCTATAACATGTTCATGTATCATGATACTATTTCTCATTTATGGCAAGTTTTAACTCGGATGTTTGCTCGTGCTCGTAACGATGCCTATATCTTTGAGTTACATTGGGACATTTCTCATGCTTCTCAAGAATTCTTAGGACTCTCCATTGAGGAATATTTTGGGTACTTGTAGTCCCATTGGAAGGAGTTGGCTCAATATGAGCCAATGAGTGAATTCCCAGCTAAAGCAGCGTCGTTCATGATTAAACGGCTCACTTGTTAGCATACATATTAGTTCTTGATGAGTTTGAAATCTAAATACAAGTCTTTTCATATTTAAATTTTGAAGACCGCCCTTATGCTCCTCTTGTATGAGACCTTTGTGACTATTGATAGTAAGGATCGTCATCGTCGACTTGTTTAACCCACTCCTTTTGACTCTGAGCCTATAGGTATGACCAATCGGATGGCACTCGTTGCTAGAGCTCAGGGTATCTCCTCGACTCCTACTACTAATATTGCTTAGGTTTTCTAGATTCTGGGGCAAACGATTATATAACTTCTGAGTTGTCTTTTTTTGTTTCCTTTGTCATTCTTACTCATCAAACTGTTTGTCTTGCTGATAGTTTTACTTTCTCTTTTCGTCATAAGGGTGATGTGTCTTTATCCCCGATTATTACCTCTACTTCTGTTCTTCATATTCTTAACTTTGCTTTTAATCATTTACATGTTAGTTGTTTTGTTAAAAATCTTAATTGCGCTTACATTTTTTACCTAATTATCGTTTACTTCTAGATCTGAATTCAAAGAAAATTTTTGGCAAGAGCTATGAGCGTGATAGGTTGTACTATTTTGGGGAGCTACCACCTTCACCTTAATCGATTTCGAGCCTTCAAGTTTTTGATTTGCCTGCATCTAGTTCTTATGATTTTTTGCTTCAGACATTGAACTTATATAAGTCTTGCCCATTTAGGACATGCAAATTTTTAATATTTATGTTTGTTATTTCCTTTATTAACTAATGCTTGTAAGGATCATAAATTTCAATGTGTGGTTTGCGAACTATCTAAACATACTCGCACTAGTTATATCATTTGCATGCATCGTGTATCTAATCCTTTGATTTTATTCATTTTGATGTGTAGAGGCCTTTTCTAGTTACTGTTTTCTCTAATCATCGGTATTATGTGACTTTTATTGTTGACCACTCTAGATGTATTTGTGTACTTATTGAAACGTAAATCTGATGTGTTACCCTTGTTTATTCAATTTCATTAAAACCCAGTTTACTATTATTGTTCGAAAAATCATATCTAATAATGTTGGGGAGTACATATCTGATGTTTATCGTGCCCAACTTACTCATAAGGGTATTCTGCAATAGCTCATCTGTCTTTATTCTTCCGAACAAAATGGTGTTGTAGAACATAAAAATTGTTATATCACGTATGTTGTTCGTTGCCTCCTTTATAGTATGAATGTCCCTAAGTCTTACTGGCATATGGCTGTTCTTACAGCCATTTACTTCATTAATCGTACTCTTAGTTGGGTCTTGCAGGGATCTGCACGTTTTTGGCTCTTGAGCCTAATCGTACTTTATAGCCTTTTCTACCTAGGGTCTTTGATAGTATCTGTTTTGTCCACAGTCACCATTCTATTCGTTCTAAACTTGATAATAAATCTATTCAATGGTTTTTTTTTTTGTGGGTTACTCTACAATGTGCAAAGGTTATCGGTGTTATGATCTTGTTACTAATAACATGCTTCATTCTCTTGATGTCACATTTTGTGAGAATATTCTTTTCTATGGTAGTACTTCTGTTTTATAGGAATTTGTTCTATGTCCTTCTGTGGTGGATTCATCACCGAGTGCTCGTTTAATTCCCATTTTTTACTCCGCCTCGGTGGTGAATCCCTCTCTTGTGCCCGTGTCCACTAGTACAGTGGTCTCCCCCTCTTTGTAGAAGTACTCTCGTTGCCCTCACTTGCCTCCTCTGCCATAAGGTTCATCATATCCCAATTTAAGAAGTTCTCTAGAATTTCAAGTGGGTTGTTGCCACGCAACCTAAAATGACTACTTTGAAAAATAAACATGAGCTTGTGCCTTTACCCCTTGGTAAG
Organism: Heliamphora pulchella; assembly: GCA_032270985.1. Lineage (NCBI taxonomy): Eukaryota > Viridiplantae > Streptophyta > Magnoliopsida > Ericales > Sarraceniaceae > Heliamphora > Heliamphora pulchella. The sequence continues at coordinate 3,137,112 of JAULJZ010000023.1, forward strand.
AAGACTGTAAGATGTAAATAGGTCTTCAATGTGAAGTACCTAGTCAATGGCTCCGTGGATTAATATAAGGCTTGCCTTGTGGTCGAAAGTTTTACACAGGTTCTCGGTAAAGATTTTGGTGCTACCTTTACTCATGTTGTTAAGTTGACTATTATTTGCCTTTTTGTCTCCTTTGTTGCTTCTCACTCTTGGCCGGGTCATTAACTAGATGTTAGTAATGCATTTCTTCATTGAGATCTACTTGAAACCATTTATATGGATACCTCTCTAGGCTTTCGGGCTAATAAAGAGTATATAGGAAAGGTATGCTGCTCCAGTAAGTCTCTTTATGGACTAAAGTAGCCGCTGATAACATGATTTAGTTGGTTCAGTCATGCCATCTCATCTATGGATTTTGTTTGGTGCCACTCCAATCACATTTGTTTTATTCGACGATGTCTTAATGGTCGGTGCATTGTTCTATTAGTATATGTTGATGATATTATTGTTACTGGAGCTACTACTATAAGTATTAAGGTGAAACAAGACCTTGGTAAACCTTTTGATATTAAAGATTTGGGTCCTCTAAAGTACTTTCTAGGTTTTAAGATTCCTTGTTCTCGCCATAAGATATTCCTCTCTCAAATAAAGTACATTCTTGATTTCCTTCAAGATACTAGTATGTTATGATGTAAACCAGCCTCAACCCCTATGGATCCAAATATTAAACTTTCAACTGAATCTAGCGAGTTGCTTCCTAATCCGTTTATGTATCAACGTCTAGTTGGTCATCTGATCTACCTGACCAATACTAGACCATATCTAGCATTTGTAGCGAGTGTTGTCAATTAATTTGTGCATGCTCCTCGTCGAGCTTATATGGATGTCGTCTTTCATATTCTACAAGATCTGAAGACTTGTCCTGATATGGGTTTATTTTTCTCTATCGGTATTTAATTCGGATTTTCATGCATCACTAATGCTAATTATGTCAGGTCTAAGACTGATATACGCTCCACCTCTGGTTTTTATACTTTTTATGATAATCATCATATATCTTGGAATAGTAAGAAATATGCATTTGTCTCAAAATCTTCACTTGAGGTTGAGTATCGGAATATGGTTTTAGGCACTTGTGAAATTCTTTGGTTTTGGTCTATTCTTACTGAGTTCAGCTTTGTGAAAAATAAATCTTTTCAATTATTTTGTAAAAACAAATTGATCATTATGCTTGTTTCAAACTTCGTCCTTCATGGGATGTCTAAGCATATAGAAGTAGACATTCATTTTATTTGAAAAAAAGTTCGAACATGCATTTTGACTTCCTCTTTTGTTCCATCATCTGAAGACTGCAAATATATTCACTAAATCAGTTAGGCCATCATTACTCCGGACATCAATTATCAAGTTAGATTTTATTGATATCTTCACACTAACTTGAGGGGAAATGTTGAAATTGATTATTAACCCTTCTTTTTGGCCTTTAATTTGGTTTTCCTTTGTTGTCAATATTACCTTTCTTTTTCGTATTTTCCTTATTTTCTTTTATTTCGTAAACCCTAATTTGATTAGTATATGCACGGCGATTCCTCTTTGTTGGTAAGCCTCTACATAAAGAATTTATTTTGCTATACCCTATTATATGCATAAAAATATTTGAGAAGGATTTTGAAGGCATTGGAACCTTTTTCGTCCCTTCTTCTGTTATGGCAGTAAACTCACCCATACGCTTCAAGGTTTTATTTTATTATAGTATGCTAATTTTTTAAAAACACGAAGCTTTAGACCTTGATTGGCAAACTAAGTTTTAAAATTTATAGCTTAAGAATTTTTTTTTTAAATAAAGGCCGTTCGTTTCAGTAAAAAATGGTAAAAAATTAACTTCTAAATTTTTTATCTGTACATTTTAATGTTTGAGAAATGAGAATTTTCTTTTTACATATTGCACGTTAAGTCACCACTTAAAATTGATAATGAAAACGAAAATAATCCTTTTTTAATTTTTTAAACTTCTTGTATCAATATGCGCTTCAAGTTCATGATCTCAACCCCTTACACATAACAGCTAAAAAGGATATAAAACATAAAAGAACCACATGTAATAGGTAAGAGAGAGAGGCTCCACTCTATTATTATTTAGTTTTTTTAAAAAAAAGCTCTAATTTATTTTTACGATTTTAATGGTCAAAATCTCTTTCAATAGATCTTATTTTATCCAATAAACAATTAATCTTTAAATTTTAAAATATAGCGGCATGAGAGATCCTTACCCTATAAATAAAAGCTAAAAATTAAATAAAAGCTATTATCTAAGTAAGAGAAGATCCAAATAATCTCATTTAACTATTGTATACTAGTTGAGAGTTCTCCTATATATGGTGGTGTCCCCTCCTCTCGCATCTCATATTTCCCATCTCTTTCCTTTCCCTGTACCCTCTTTTCTTCTTTCACCCACCTCTCTCTTTGCCCATCCCTCTCTGTTCTCTCCTCTTCCCTCCCTCCCTCCCTCCCTCCCTCCACATGTCTCTCTCGTTCTTGCTCTACCCTCTTTCTCTCTTCATGTTTCTGCCCTTTCCACTTCATGTTTCTTGTTTTCTCTTTTTCCTCAGTGTTTGCGTGTGTAATTTTTCCTCGTCATTTGCTCATGTATCATCTTTTTAAAAAAAACAAAAACAAAAACCAGAAAGCTCTTTAAATTTACATTTTTTTAGGTAGGAAAAGTTTTTTTTAATCTTTGATGAACTTTTTTTTTTGGTTCAATTATTTTTCTTTTTCAATTCATTTTGACAAGAGAAATATAAAAAGTATGATTGATTGTTCAAAGCTAAAATTTTAAAAAATCACTACAGACAAAAAGAGCCACAAAAACCTATTAAATAGCTTTTTTTTCTTATATCAACTTTTTTTTTTATCATTTTTTTGTACTTTACTAATTTCTCATGAGGGAGGAATTTAAAATGTATACTCATTTGTGCTAATACTATAAAAAAATTCACTAAAAAAGAAAAAATACAATATAAAAAAGACTAGACTAAACATTCGCTGGGATACTTTTTTAGCGAACCATGATAAAAGGGTAGCAATGTGCTGACTCATGAGATTTGTTTTATTTTTTAACTTTGAATTAATAATCGCTTCTTTGAGAAGGTTTTGTGTACTCCCAGCATAGAAATTTGTCTTCCCTACACGGAGGTTTGTCATTTTCCTTTTATAGAGACTAATTTTTTTTCTTCTTGTGTGGAGATCTTTTTCGAGCTTTATCATTCTACTAGTGTATCTCTCTAGATGATTTATAAGTCAATATATTTAGGACTCACGCCTCAAAAGAAAGAAAGAAAACCAATTGCATCCTATGAAAAGGTAAAGGCACTAATTTCACTCATGGGTATCATTCCTTACTCATCTATCTATTTATCTTTAAGTCGCATGTTTCCATTCTTTAGGTAATGTTTGGGTCATTGGAATAATTCTCAATAAGAATAAAATTGAGATTAGAATAAATATAAAATGGAATGAGATGAGAATATGGCCAATCCTATTCCTATGATTGGCAAGGACTTATGAATCAAATTAAGAATAAAATTATAATTTCAGTTCCTATGTTTACCATGTTAGAATGATTCTTAAAATAGAATTATATTTATATGAATATGACCAAAATACCCTTTTATATATTTTACAAACATTACAATTCCTATGAGAGATGGCAATGATAGTGCTGATAGTGGTTTGTTGGTGGTAGATGAAGAGGTAAGGGAGGTGGTGGAAGGATCTGGGGACTTGGGACAAGAGTTGGAGGTTGAGGGATGACAGATTCAGGATTCAGGATTCAGGGTTCAAGAGGTTCGCAATTGAGGGTCCGAGGTTTAGGGGGGTCAAGAGGATTGAGGTTGGGGTCTGAGGATAAGGGTCAGGTGTTCAGGTCTGAAATCAAGGGATTGGGCATCAAAGGTTGGGGGTTCCAAAGTCTAGGTGTCCAAGGGCGTGGGGATCAAGGTTCAAGGGTCCAATGTTAGGGGTTTGGGGAATGGGACTTAGGAGGTCTCGTTTCAAGGTTAGTAGTTTGAGGGTGGTGGGTCAAGGGGTTTAAGGGCCATAGTTTCGGGATTTTGAGGATTCGGAGTATAGAGTCTAGAGTCTAGAGTCTAGGATTTAAGGATTTAAGGATAGGAGATCTGAGGTTATTAAGTCAATCAAAAGACAGAGGATTCAAGGTTCAGAAGTTTAGGATCAGGGGTCAAATTTAGGGGGTCCAAGGTTTGGAAGGTTGAGGTCCAAGAATCGAGGATAAGAGGTTGCGAGTTAGAGGTCGGTGATCAAGGGTCTTGAGTTGCGGGTATTTAGGGGTTTGATGATCTAGCGGTCCGATGGTTCAAGGCCGAAGGTTTGGAGATCTAAGATTCGAGGGTTATGGTTAAAGTAAAGAACTAAGAGTTGAGGTTGGGGGTCAAGGGTCAGTGTTAGGGGTCCATGGCCAAGTGTTCGAGGGTCTGGGGTTCAGAATTTAGGGGATCAAGAGTTTATGGTTTAGGGTTTGGGATTCGAGACTTCGAGGGTTTGAGAATTTAAGGTCCAACAATCAAAAGTTCAATGATCAAAGGTTTAGAGTTTCAAAGTCTAGAGTTGGGATCTAGGGTCTACGTCAGGGTTCAAAATCGGGGTTGGGAATCATGGTCCAAGGTCGAGTGTCCGAGGGTCTGGGGATTGGGGCTTCAGGTTCAGGGTCAGGGGGTCGAGGCTTCAACGGTGTAAGGTCTAAGGGTTCAAGGATTGAAGGTTAGACATTCTAGAGTACAGGGTTGGTGGGTCTAGGATTCAACAGGTTGGGAGGTCAGGGTTTGGAGAAAGAGGGTCAAGGGGTTAAGGTCCGAGATACAGGGTCCTAGGGTGGGATGTTTAAGATCCAGTGATTTGGTGGTTCAAGGTCGAAGCTCTGAAGTCCAAGGGTTGAGGTCATACTAGGGGTCGTGGGTCAGTGTTGGGGGGTCCTTGGTCGTTTATGGGTCCAAGGGTTTAAGTCAAGTATTAGGAGTCAAGGTTAGTGTCATGGAACCGTGGTTAGGGGTTGAGAGTCCGGAATTCAAGATTTGGGGATGTGGTCCAAGGATCACAAGTCCGAGGGTTCAAGGATTGGAGGCCTTAGGCCTAGGAATTGAACGTTTGAGGTTTAAAAGTCCACGGATCCCGAGATCAAAGGTACAAGGGTTCAAGGTTCGAGATCTTGTGTTTGGGGTGGTGGTGTGGGTGGTGAGGCGATGGTAATTTATAAAATGTGATTTTTTTTTGTAAAATAAGTAAATAGCCATGAGAATATTTTGGTCTCAACAAAAACACAAAATGGAATGGAATGATGATTCCTTACATCTTCTAATGGAATGACCGTTCTTATAAAATGGTGAATAACAATTGCATTAGAAATGGATATTTCACCATTTTTTGTCGAACCAAACGACAGAATGGGTATTATAATAAAATATCGATTCTATTCAAAACTTCATTCCACTAAACCAAACATAACCTTAATGTATTGATTGATTAGAAATAAATCTTTGTGAGCACGTTTACATTCCTAAACGTCACATAGCTACTTGTAAACTCCTTTCTTTTGTCCAACTTCATGGGAGAACTGGATTCCGGCTTTTGGCTTTCGGTTACTGCCGCCACGACCACCGCCGCTGGATGTTTATGCAGAATATAAATCTAATGCTAGCTCGTACAATAAAGCTATCAATAATAGAGTTAGTTTTCCCACAAGGAAAAGAAAATAAAGTTAGTTTTCCCATTCTACCTCATTCATTAGAAACTCAAATAAGCCATACAAGTTCAAAATGACAGGCAAAGTTACAGACGAACCCATACTACTACTGAGAGATTGGCTCAGTGAGCACAGGACTGGGCAGAAGGGCAGGTTATATACAGGCGCTAAGTTGTTCATTGTGAGCATGACGATAATTACCTGCAAGGAGCATCGTTTTCATCGGGTTACTTCTCTTAAAGAACCCGGAGCTGAGCGAGAAAAGCAGCACAAAGATCCAGGAATAGAAGTTGCGGGCCATGGACCCTCTGTAGATCAAGCAGATATTTCTTCTCTTCACGGGTTTTGTAAAGCTGCAATTGTAAATTCAGAAGACACCGCAGGCATGTATGGTTAGGATTGCAGTCAAGGAAAATGCTATAAGAAAACAGCAAATTGGGATAAATCATAAATGTGACAAAAACCATAAACTTATAGGATTGCTTTTACTGAGGTGGGATGAAGCAACAATTACTGTAACGATTGTCATTCTCAAAATGAACAATAGCCTTTTCAATTGATGTGTATTTTCAAGAACCGTTTTGTCAGGTCGAATATTAGGAATGTCCATCCCGTGCTTGGAATGATGCATGGAAAATATCAAGTAGGTTGTCAATTGCAAGGGCTATCAACCAGATCACTTTTCAAATAGTAACTAATATACAGGGAACACCTACCTCATTTGGTGGACAGATTTTGAAGCTCCAGTACACTTTTTAACTTCCAATAATATTCAAGACAAAACAAATTTTTAGTTAAATACACTAACTTCCCATACTTTTAAGTTTTAACTACTACGATAAAATAAGAAACATAAATTGATGAACTTTCCACGTTTTTCTCCTCCACACTACCCACTTTGCCTATTTTCTCTCCCTTAAATCTCAATAATTCTGCACACGCTGTGCTATTCTTCTAGTGTTCATTAAAACAACCATTAGTTTATTGATCAGATAGCTGTGCTAGTAGTATCCATTCAAATTATATTCAACCAGGTATTCAATATGCATTAAAAGCATGGTACAAGCATGTAATTCAACAGTAAACTTGCAAAATATATCCCAACAAATGTATTTGAAGCAAACAAGTGTAGTTTTTTACATGTTGCTTCCTATTAACTGCCCCTGAGAGTTCTCTATTCCTATAGGCATAGAAGGATTAAAAATGATGACAACTATATAATAGGTCAGGCATCCAATTGAATTCTCTGGCCCTGGCATTTAGGGGTATAAATATACCAAGGGAATCAAACCGACTGCCCAAACCAGCAGACTAAGTCGGTGTTCGGTCGGGTGCAAATTTTTGTATCTACAGTTTGCTTTTGGTTAGTCATTCATCAGCACAAAAATGCACCAAACTGAACCAATACTTCACCTCAATCCTCTCACTCAATACTTCACCCTCTTCTCTCTCTTCAATCCCCAACTCTCAGCTCTCTCATCTGTGTCTCTCTGATTCTCTCTTTCTTAATCCATCACTCTCATCTTCTCTCACTCTCAGGCGCTCTCATATCTGCCCCAACTTCGGCCACCCTTGTTCACAAATCCAAAAGCTCTCATTCTCAACCTATTGATTCAGAAACTCTCAATCTCTCGACTTCGATGTGAAAAAGGCATAGGAATCCATTCCCTGTCAGCAAGAATACCCTTACTATATCAAGCTCATAGTCTCCACCTTGAGGTAATTTCGAAACTATTTCGTATTATGTAAAATTGATTCTCCCTCCTTTTCAAAAAATCCTAATTTTGAGAAAATCGTAATTTCAGACAACTAAATTTCAGAAAACCCCAATTCTAAAAGGCCCTAATTTTCAAAAATCAGTTTAATAATTGAAAAATCCGTACAAGTAGTTTGTTAATGAAAATTCCCTAGTTTTTGAACATGAGGTTCTTTAATTAACAAGACCCCAATTTTCAAATCAATTTCTTTAATTGATATGGATTGATGAACTGTGTGAATTGAAAATGTTTGAATTGGAATATGGAATGGTTGATGAAATTATCAAAGAAGTTTTTGGCCCTAATTAATTGGGTTTAGCTGGACCAATTAGCAGAGCCAAACCGAACCATCAAAAGTTACATGAGTTCGGCTCGTTTTAGCTGACTAGTTTGGTCAGCTTCAGTTGAAAATTTTGAAAAACGCCGGTTTGGTGAGAAAGTAAGCACGAAAAAACAACCGACCCGGACTGATTGCGTTTGCAACCCTCCCAGTAGCATTCTTTTCCTAAAATACAAATAAGATCAAAATACAAGTTTTACTTTTTATCTGTGATTGCTTCACCATGATTGGGCCTCCTCAATATACCAAAAGTGTGACGAGTTTCAGCTTTACCAAAAATATTGATATGACTTCTAGAGTTTATGGAAGATTGCAAAAATAACTGAAAGGAATCAAAGGAAGGGTGGATGACTTACCTGCACTTCAAACTTGACCACATTGGGTGAACTATTAACACCATCATTCTCTATGATGGTGGATTCATCCCCAAAGTAGTGATTACTTTGCATACGATTAATCATGCCTTCATGATGACCAGGAATGCCAGGAACCCACCTGCACTTCATATTATAGTGTCCAATCTTTTTCCAACATACATTCAGTTCTTGCAGAGCTTTGAGAACCTCTGTCATTATCTCACGAGGATGAGCTCGAGACTGTCCAAAAAAAGAGTACCATGAGCAATAATTATGAATTTAAAATTAACATATCCAAGCTCGACAATGACAAGAAAGCCTACACCATTGTAAACATGCTAGACACACTGGATTCATATGATTGCCAAGTCCTCTTACACCAGTAATGGGTTCTATCATTTTAATCTGTCAAATCTCAGTTAATAGGCATCAGATGTCGATGGAAGCATTGTACATTTACACAAGTCATGCCACCCTCCATTTATTGTCCCACGAGTACCGCAGTTGGTTTTTTGACATCCTCTATTCCTCAAATAATTAGCATCATACTAGACAAACTTAACCTGAAGGCCAAGAGCCCATTTTTTTTCAGCTGAGAATTGGGGTTTTAAACCCATTCCTTGATGATCCATGTATCCTGGAGAACGTTGCCCAACAGCTGAAGCAGCACAATCATTTGGACCCATTCGGTTGAAACCATATTCCTACAGAATATGCAGAAAACATTACATCATGACACTATTTTGATTTGGATGAAAGATAAAGAGTAACAAATAGACAATCGACAACAATACAGCATAAGTCAGATATAGTTTATTAACTGCATTGTCCCACACACTTTGAATCTAATCCAACAGGAAACTTATGCAATGTTTGACTCTAACAAATCACATCCAAAGATGGCTAAGGGCTACTGTAAATAGATCAATGATATGGGCTGCTTTGGCATTTCAATAAGTCAACCCTTATGGTGATTCTCATCATATAACAAATTACAATCGCAATAAATGCTTCTTCATTTGTGGAAGAAAGAATAAAAAATAAAAAGTGCAAATGGACAAAAAACCGTAACAAAAGTTCAGCACCTCATATTTAGTTTTCACAACACATACCATAGACTCCTGAAACTCAGCTCCAAGATAGCCACTGTAAACACGGAATCGGTTGTCTAATAGCAAATAGTATGCAACAGTACCCTGAAACATAGTCCAAAAAAATGAGGGGCCAGCCTTCTTAAAAAAAAAAGAAGACAGGTCATAGCAACTCAAGCTTCCAGCTTTATTTGCATTTAAGTGATTGTCCAGACTCAAGGCAGAGTTTATCGTTTGTTTCAGCACAAAACATTTTTCTTGGAAAAAAGTTCTGTAGAAAACATTTTCCAAAATAAGTTTCTCATGTAAAAAGTTGTGTTTGGTTGCGACTTAGAAAATGGTGTTGCTAATGGTTGTGGTAGTATTGGTACGGTATGGTGATGGTGGTAGAGTCAAAGATGGGCCCAATGGGGATTGGTGCTGGTGGGAGCAATGGCCACTCCAAATACTTTTGGGGGGAAATTCCTTATTATAGTAGTATTAGGTTTGAATTTTTTCAAATTGTAAAAATTTTCCCAATAGGATTTTTGAAATATTAATTCCCCACCTCACCTATTTTTTTATGAAAAATTAAGATTTAACCATGCCTTTAGGTCAAATAATTATTTTTTAGAATTGTGTGTCTGTCCATGAGTAGTATGGTGTCGAGATGGTGGTGAAAGTAGGGTGGTGGTGGCAGTGGCAGAGGGGGCATGGCGACAGTGATGGTGGCGGCGATGGCAGTGGTGGGGTGGTAGTAGTGGGTATTGGATTGATGGTAGTGGTGCTGATGTTGTGGTAGTGGTAAGTCTCAATAGGTCAAGAAAAGATTTCCATCCTTAAATTATGTAAAATGTTTTCTGCCAAAAATTAACTCATTTGTTGGCTATGACAAAAACATTTTTTTGTTGACCTTCAATTCTCACTATGCCAAACACAACAAAATACAGAAATGTTTTCAAAAAATATTATTATCCACCGAAACAAACAGAGCTCTTTAACTTCTCAACCTGGATTTTTACCATTGCAACCAGTGGCCATTCTTCAAAATAAGAAAAGAAATATTTAAAAATCACAAATGGCTACCTCATTTTGTACTCGGTTGCGAAGAGAATCAACAAGGCTGTTCCTGTCAAATCCCATCATAGCCACTTCTTGAAGAATCTCCTCATCAATCTGCAATTGAGATTGCTCAAAGTGCTTATCAAAAGGTACGAAATAAAAAACATAGGTTCATATTTGCTATAAAATACAGCAGTCATTTAGTTCAAAATAAGCTAAGCCCAAGCATCACAGAACAATTAACTGAAATGTACTCAAGACTAGAAAATACCATCCGGCCCCAAAGCATTAAAATTACCTGCAGATCTTTACATCCTGTGGTTGAAAAATTACTGAACTAGAACAAAACTAAACTCACTTTGTTGCATACTTTTGAATCTTTTGGTTAAGTTACAAGAACTTTTGTTGCATAGTTCTTACACAAACCCTTCACTTGAGAGGAAAAGAAATGACAGGAATGAAAAAAATGGATATGAGCCCCTAATAGAGAGAGAGAGAGAGAGAGCAAATATAACTGAGAAGCCATCACCAATCCACCATTGAGCCAGTGTCTGGAAGCTTCCCTAGGATATGTAGCTTTTCTTTGCCAAACAATTCGGATGATCAATATTCACATCACAGTCGCTAGAAATGCTAGATATAACAAAAAGTTGCTTAGTAAGATCCTAAAATCTATAAGGTTGCATTCGGATGGTCAGATTTGAAATGAATAATTTGGACCCCATTATTGCTTGTTTTAATAGCTTAGAATTCAGGTAACATGATGCGTTGTATAATTTGAAAGTATCATATGGAAGGATTTTGAATATAATGAAGTAAAAGGAATTCTACAAAATCCACCCTAGGCAGTACACCATTTACAAAATCACTCTTAATATACAACTTCCACCTGGCACTCTATCCTTCCCATGTCTCTCAATCCTAGGTCAACCCATCTATATATTGTGAATCCCTCTTCAAATTGATCCACCCAAATGCAACCAGAAGATCCTTATCATGCCTTTTTCATATAAATCCCTTGTATATATATGCACAAATATAGCTACATATTATATGTAAGACTAAGAAGTAATGTATTAATGTTCTCTGAAAAATCATAAACATCATATGTAATGTAACTCTGATTAGCATGTAGATTCAAAGTTCTCCCAAACCTTTTTTGCTTGTTGCATTGTATCTGGTGGGGGCACAGCTAAATAGCGTGGAAGGTGAGCTTGAAACCATGGGTGCTGACGAATCTCAGGAATAGTCATTCGCTTCATAGGATCTACCACAAGCATCCTTGGAATCAAATCTCTTGCACCAGGAGACAAATGACTGCGAAGAGTATATATCCCACCCTGAAGGACAATGAACAAGGGTTCAAGATGCAACATTTGCAACAACTATCTAAATAGTAATTTGATTTATAGAGAGGAGTCCATAAAATTAAATTATCAATTCTTAAACAAGAAATGGAAGAGTACAAGACATGCAAGCCCAGAATCTCAAATGCCAAAACATGAGCCCAACAAAAACCACTTTCAGGAACATCTGAACTGATAAAATGATGTCACCCTTCCAAAAAATAGGTTTCTTATTCTTTTTATGCTCTTAAGTTCAATCTTTGTTCTCTCTCTGTATTTCATTTCTTCAATTCTTTGGGATGGGGATGATGAAAGTCAATATAACTTCTAACCAAAGGATTCATTCTTTTCATTGCTGACTCTTGTCTGTGTAACACCATGGTAGCGCATCTAATTAGAGAGTTGCTGCCCAATTTAAAAGACTCAAGTGAAGACTATGGGCCCGAGACCAATGAATATATTTTTTGGTCTAATAATTGTCGTTAGTAGTTATTTTATTAAGAATTATTTTTAAAATATATTTAGGTTAAGAATCATCCGTCACTTGAAAACTCTCCTACAACCCCCCACCCCCTTCTCTCTCTCTCTGCAAACAAGCGAAGCATTGACGGGTCACAACCAGTCGACACCTCCTCTATTGTCGTCCCACACCACCCTCGACCATCATTGTAACCACTTGAAACTCAATCGCTATGCAAACCCTGCCACCCTCGGAATCAACTACCCCTAGATTCATCGCACTCATCCGTCACTTGAAAACTCTCCAAGTATTAGTTGTGAGAGAGAGAGAGAGAGGGGGGGGTGGGGGTTGGAGAAAAAACTATAAGTCAATACCACCCATTGTCCACCACACCTTTCTTTTGTCCACTCCACAACCTAAGCAGTTAACAAGATTTGAATGAGTTCTTTGTCATCGCAAGGAAAGGCGAACAAGAAAAAATGCAGCTTTCGGCAGACACAATCCTCAGAACTTGACACTTGGACATCAGGAAGCCTGCCCCTTGAGACTGGGTCCTTCGTTTGGAACTGCCCTTTTCCTTTCCACTTTGGAATTCCTTGTTGCTTTCCTCTTTGACTTGTGCCAAATTTTACTTTTGCTGTTGGTTCGTTCTTGGGTTCAAATGGAATGATTCGTTCAACCTCGGTATCGGCGACCAACACGCCCTTCTCCGTCGAATGAATCTTCAAACCACGAAAGCCACGACTCCGATCACGGTTGCTAGTTGACTTTATCTCAGTTGACAGGGACAAAACACTTCACAAAAATGTGCTTTGACAGCTAGTGTGATCTTTGAAATGAAATTAGAACATCATTGGGTGAGTAAGAAATAGGATTCTTCTTTGAAATGGGTGGATCACTTCCAGATCGCTTTTTTGTTTTTGTTTTTGTTTTTTTTAAAAAAAAAAACTTTATTCACTAACCAAAGCCATTGTTATTAATGCATAGTTGAACTCCGAAGTCGAGGCTTTAACCCATGATTTGCAAGAGATGAAAAGAAAACAGACTTAGGCGACAGATGACATAGCACTGATTCAAGCTACACCTACGTTGGTTTAATTGGCTGCCACCTTTTTGAAAGATAAGAGAAAGAGATTACACCTCCACTACAAACTTTTATGCACCAATACATGACAGAGAACCCACGATTGACTAAGGCCAATAGAGGTATCAAGTTCCACGACTGACTAAGGAGGTCAAGTTAGAAGTTCCAGACTTTAATGAAGACTATGATCCAAAGGTATTTTCAGATTTGTTGCACAACTTGAAGAGTTTCTTCAGTTGGTATCAAAGGACAAAAGTCATGACATTAATGTTTGTTGACACAAAGTTGAAATGTACAACTAGAGTCTGGTAGGCTAAGTAACAGTGAGAATACTATGCAGTCGTCCCTACCTGGATAGATATAAAGGTTGCAATGAACCACTACTTTGTTTGCCGAGTTACAAGTAGCAAGTTCATTTGTAGTTTACCCAGTACACGCAGGAAAACAAGATAAGAGCCCAAATTGTTTTACAATTTGACTACTAATCTGAGTTATCATGGAATGAAGATGTTATGATCTTATGCATCGCCAGGGTTTGAATCAACAAATCTCTTGTGGATGGGCTGCTAATAGACTATACATTACGGCCGATGCAATCCAAATAGCCCTTCAAATGGAAGATGTGAAAAAAAAAAATTCTAGTACACCCCATGGTGGACTCCCTCACAAGGAGTGAAAGGATTTCTATATATCCCCGGCTTCCCGAGTGTACTTCACGTACTACTACTACTCCTCCAACTTCATATGGCGGTAATGCTAAGCCAAAATGCTTTAATTGTCAAGGTTTTGAACATCATGTTGGGAACTGCCCTTCTATAAAAATTAACATGTCCATTAAGTCAATTGTTGTGATGGAGAATGAGGATGCCATGGGGATCCAAGAAGCTAGGAATTCGAAGTTTGTCTTGAAAATTGTTGAACTTGTTAATCTCTAATTAGATGAAGACATTAATGATGATGGGTTAGCATTATTCGCCCTTTACTTGCCACAAACAAGCAAAACAAGAAGTTGCCCAAAGAACTACAATGAGTACAGATTTTTCATACAAGGACAAAGTGTTCTGATTAAGTGCACTCTTTAGTGATTGCCACTAGAAGTTGCACTAATGGTGAGTCCAAGGAAGGCGTGAAGATATTTGATTTGAAGGTTGAGCCATATCCAGAACCTAATCATTAATACAGAGCTCAAAGTTAACAATCGATGCCCCATTACATTCACCATATGGACAAAGAGACAATAATGTGTCATGTAATAGCTCTTAAACTTTGCTATATTCTCTTAAGCCACATATGGATATGAGATCATGATGGTGAGCATGTCGGGTGTGCCAACACTTATTTAGTCATTAATGGCAAGACAAAGTACACACATGTGCCATCGATTCACGTACCACCAAGCCAAACAAGAATTCTTTGTTGGTTCCTCGTGTTCCAATTCTAATGGTATTCTTGGTTCTACTCTTAGTAGCATGAACACGGACACGCGACATGATACAGACATGTCAACACGTCAATTTTTTTAAAAAATACAAGACACGACACATTTAGGACACGTTAAAAATTCACATTTTTATATTTTGATTATATATTAAATATGTGAATAATTTATTTAGTGGTAGTCAAAAATATACAACATATCACTAATAAAATTTAAAAATTCATTTTTTCTTAAAAATATTCCAAAACATATTTAGTGTATATAATTTGTGTTTTGAAGAATGAAAAATACTGTTACTATGAAGAAATTCAACACATAGACGTGTACAAAGAGAGTCCAAGAAGTGCAATTGAAATGTTCGTTTAAGTGTCGAAAAAGTATATGACATTATAAATTTTATTTTTTAATTAAGACACATTTAAAAGTGTCAAAAATACGAATTTATGGGTGTCCAAAGAGTGTCCAAAGAGTGTCGTGTCTGACACAACATGCCACCATCGTAGAAGTATCCGTGCTTCTTTGGTCCTACTCCTAACTCGTCAGAGTTGAGTTCTTTTTGGCAGAGGAGAATTGATGGCTCAGTCGTTGATTGATTAGAGAGCTGCTATCCAGTTTGGCACCAATTGATAAATATTTTTGGTCTAATAATTGTCGTTGGTAGTTATCTTATTCGATGCAAGTTATTTTGAAAATATATTTATGCTACTTGAATGTTCCAATTTTCATTAGGTTTAGCCTATAAATAGAATTGTTTCCATTGTAATTCATCAGTTTTGAAATTAATAATCTTGTGTCTTTTTTCTCTCCTCTTCTCTTTACTTGTTCAGCATCATCTGCATTAGTAAAAGTTAAAGATAGTATAGAAAAAGCAAGGTTATTGAAATGACAGACAAAGCCACCAAGAGGTGTTTAAAATATAGTGAGAGAGAGAGAGAGACACACACAGAGATTTACTTTCTTGAATTTCATAGACATTATCCTTTTGAAATTCCCCAAAACTTCAATAAATTATCTCCAATGCTGGAGTACCAAATGCAACAGATCAAAACCTTTTGCCTATCTTTTTTCATTTCTAACAGATGACACTTCCCCGTAACTAATTCCATGGCGTACACTCTTGTCAAAGTTAAAAATTTTGATGCGTGTCTGCATCAAATATTGCCATTATATTTACGATATTGCATGAAATATCAATCCCATTGTACTTCAATGTCATCCACTTGGAAATGGTAAAACATATTTCGATGTTGCTACACCCCAGGTCTTCACATGAGGTGTGAGAGACAATAATCTTTCGTAAGCCAAAATGTTAGGCACCTAAAAGTCATTGTTTCAACCATTGGACAATGAGGGCCTTTGGAGAAATCATTGACATGACCAGATGGTTTAACCTATCATTTACATCACATATATCTATAACAAATAGTGAAGTTTGATTAGAAGGTTAAGTCGCCGTGACAGAAACGTGCAATGCCCAGCATGAAAACAAATACATAAACAACTACTTAGGAATTCTTTCAAAAAACTGTAGTTGGAGAACTTGAGAGGACAGCAAATTACTCAGTATAAAAGATACGCATCGAATCTCTCATTCCAAGAGGATATGAAGTTTTAGTACAACAGCCAGACTTGCACACCTATTAAGCAAAAATACTTCCGCAACACGTATGATGGTGTTGACGGTGATGATGGTTACGATATACATATAAAAATAGAAAATAAGCACTTGAACAGTGGTTGGCAAGAATGGTGCAGCCCCTAGTTCCACAGCCATTTCAGCAATTCAAAAAGGAATACAAAGATACGGCAACAATGACGAAAACTAAATATACATTACAATAATTTGATGTACCTTTATTTTCTTAAAAAGGTTGGGAATGTTTTCATCATCAAAAGGAAGGGTGCCACAGAGAAGAGCATACAAGATAACCCCACAGCTCCATACATCTACCTCAGGTCCCGCATACAATTTCCCAGATATAACCTGTAAAAAATGCGTATATTAACCTATGATATTTCAAGAGTTAGCTTTAAAATCTAACATATAGAATTCAGTTGAAACTATATCTCAAGGATATCACACCTCTGGTGCAGCATAGTTTGGGCTTCCACAACTTGTCTTAAGAAAATGACCATCGCGCATGATATTGCTCAAACCAAAATCCGCAATCTTCACATTGTACTTGGAATCCAAAAGCAGGTTCTCAGGCTTAAGATCTCTGTGAACCACCATATTCCTATGGCAGTACTCTACACCAGAAATTATCTGTTTCAAAGTATCAGCATACTATTTAACATTAAAATCACTGGAAGAAATCTAGCTTTAGAGAATCATTTACCTGCTGAAAAAACTTGCGAGCTTCATCCTCCTGTAACCTGCCCTTTTCCACGATGTAATCAAATAGCTCACCAGATTTCACATACTCCATCACAACATAGATATCACTCGGTGTCTCTATAACCTCATAAAGTCGTATAATGTGGGGATGCATAAACAACCTCAATATTTTGATTTCTCTTCTCACTGCAAAATATCAACCCCAATGACCTCTTATCATAATCCAGATCCAATAGTAATGAATGTACGGTGAATTAACTGTGACAACAGGAGAAAAAAACTGCCACAAACAAAATAAAATATAAAGTTTGATGCATTTCAATAGTTCAGTGGCTACCTTGTAAGAAATTCCATTTTGTAGCATTTTCCAAATTTTGTTAATCATTGTCTGGCTTTTATACGTCATCTTTCAGGACATTCATATAAAATAAAATGAACAAACAAAATAAATAACTGAGAAAAAAAGAAAGAAAGAGGAAATACACGACAACATAGCTTAAAATATAAATAAACTTTCAATGCCAAACCAAACCAATTGATTGGGACAAAAGCTTAGTTTGGTTTGGTAATGAAATTGCATAAAAAGAAAAACAATCATCTTGTCCCTAACCCCAGCTCACATGGGAACGACTGTCCCACATTACACTAACACAAAACTGTAACTATAGTTTAACTAATCAAATAGCAAAATCACACTTCACGATTTGCAAATTTTTCGATGAGGTGAACGTAAGATAACATGATGAAGAATTACAATAACCAGCAAAGGTTCCTAGATGGGTGTATGGAGTTAGATTCTTGAACCTCTTGGGCTCAATTCTGAAATCAAAACTACACATTTGTTAATCTGCTTCAGGGTGGATGAGAATACAATAACCAGATAAGGTTCGTACATTGACATATGAAATTAAAGTCTTTGACCTTTTGGGCTTAATTCTGACCTCAAATGCAAGTGTTTGTCAATCCGCATCATGGTGGACAAGAATACCAACTCCCTGCTTTGAGGACTCAAAGCAATGGATGGATATGATCTTAAAACCTCAAAACTTGAAAATAAACAACTTTCAAAGCTACCTAGGTGTGGGATGCTATCATTGAACATTTTGAAAGCAGCTGGCTTCTTCGAAAAGGAAATTTCTGTAAAAAAAAAAGGTAAACTTACTCTAATTAAAAGTTCTTTATCTATTTTACTATCCCTTCTTTGGTGGCCAATAGAATTGGAAAAGCTTCAAAGGAATCTTCTATAGGGTGGCCAAGGAGATGAATTTAAAAATGATCTTATTGCATGAGATCTAGTTTGCTTGCCTTCGAAGGATATGGGTTTGGGTATTCAGCAATTTGATTGTTTAATCAAGCCCTTGGGACAAGTGGAAGTGATTGTGGAGATTTGCTATGGAGGAAGGTTGTCGATGGAAAACAGTGGTGCAATGTCATATGGCTCTGGTTTTGGAAGGAGGGCACAGAGGGAAGGAATTTTTATGGAGTAGGCTTGTGCAAGAGGGTTAGGAACTTAGCAGGACTTCTTCAGCAATATCAAATTCATGATTCGAAAGGGGTATCATGTTCAATGTTGCAAAGATATGTGGGTACAGTGGTGTTCCACTATCAATGGAATTCTTGGAAGTTATTGCTAGGGATAAGAATGTGTTGGTGGCAAATTACTAACGGACTATAGACACTAGGATAGCTTGAGAGACTCTCTTTGTATGTCAATTCAAAATTGAGTCCGAAGCAGTGTATGCATTTTTTTGACACCTTTTATATGCATGAGGATCTTTAACGAGATGATGATAGGTTGATGTGGAGAGGCAATAATGGTAAATTTTTCAGCTAAATCTTTCCTGATATTCTTGAGGTGTGAGAGAGTATTTTAATTATTGTAACAAATGGTATTTTAGTCATTGTTTTTTTGGGTAACGTTTAGTCATTGTTGCTATTAAGGTTTCCTAGGGTTTTGGTTTATATATTATGCAACATATCAATAGTGGTTAGGCGTTTGATTATTGTCAATAATAATTCTTCTACATCCGTATCATGGTATCAGAGTTATCCTATTCCCGAAACACTAGCATCAAAGAGTAGCAATCATCATTCGCAGACCATAGACCCCGTTATTTGCATCTTCAAAAACCCTAGATTCGTTGAACCCTCAGCAACCACAGGTCGGCCACTGCAAGCCAACGTCGACCAAGGGCCGACCAACATCGACCACCCCATGGCCTCCGTCGATCACTCACACATCCTCTGCAACCACAGATTTGGATTTCGATACTCACACAGTGACCTGACCCAACTTCGTTTGCTATATCAACCACCGCCAATGAACGTCGACGAACTGCTGACAGCCCACGACATTCAATGACCATTGATGTACCCACTGCAACCACAAATCTAGGTTTTGGCAGACTTCTTTTGCTATATCAACCTTCACCGGATGTTTTTCTTCCACCGGTGACCTCGTCGGTGCCTGGCCTGGCTCCAGCGTGCACCAAAGTATCACAGGACCTAGTATATCTCATCTATGCCGGTTCTTTGATACCAGCTTATGTTCTTTTGGTTTAGTGGTTTTGAGACGAGATACTGGATATTTGATACGATATTTTGGGGCGGATCATTATTGTCAAATCGTGAATTGAATCGTGAAACGAAATCTTTATTTTGCGAATTGTGAATTGAATCGAATCGAAAATCGTAAGATTCAACATAAACTATAAATATGATGTTAAACACTTTATGTATAAAATAAAATAAATAAAACTAAAATTGACACCAATTATACCTTAAACATGACTACATATTAGAATAGCGAATATAATTTACCATCATCATACGAGATTTTGGTGCAAATCTAACTACTATAAGATTTCTTAAAAATCAAAGTATATTCTCTTTTGAAATTCATAAGATGGGCCAAAAATTTGAAAGAGAGTACAATAATAAAAGAGAGGGTAAAAACTATTAGATTAAACATAATACACTTTAAAACATGTCTTATATGCTTATCGATAATAATATAAACAAAAGTTTAGAAAAAATATTGTGTAATCATTGAATCTATTTGATTTAACCCAAATCATATTAAGCTAGGATTGTTTCCCCCAAAATATATAGCAATAAGAAATTTATTGGAAGCATTATTGTCATATTTCAAAACCTTAAAAAATGTATTTTGACATTTTTCATATAAAAGAGAAATGGGAAAAAAGGGTTAAGAACCTATTGGGTTATATTTTCTAATCATCAAATGAGCAATAAATTGTGCATGATTATATCTTATTTACACAATAAGCACACTAAATTGTATTATAGTATTTTCAAAACTAAAAAATGGTAAATAGGAGTTTAAAATTTGTTGGATATAGTAATTTTAAGAATTACTTGAATCATAAATAGTGAATCAACTCGTAAATCGTAAGATTCGCGATTCTATTACAAAACAGATTCAGTCATAGATTCGTATCGATTTACACATGAATCGTGAATCGAATTGAGAACTGAATCATGAATAGTAAGATTTTAATAACTACGGACGAGATAATGGGTTATGAAATTTTGATAATCTGTTTGAGACGTTGATATTGGGTATTGAGCTCTTACTCCTAAGTTATGTTTTCCACTACTCAACATGTTTGAGGATAACTCCAGGCTACTAGCATTTGACTGAATGGCAATAATTATTTTTATTGGTATAATGTTATGAAAAAATTTCTTCTTGGTAAAGGGAGATGGAGTTATGTGACCGGCTCAACAGTTCAACCTACAGATACTAAAACTGGGAGTTATGCTAGCTCTATTGCATTATGAGATATGAAAAATGCATAGGTTCTTGGTTTCACAATTATGTGGAACCAAGCATTTGTATGAATTTTTCTAAATATATCTCAGCAAAGGTGTGGGACTATTTACAGAGCATGTATCTTGCATCTACTTTTGCCAAGTAATATGAGTTCGAGATGGCAATTCGGAGTGTCAGCCAGAAACACAAATCAATCCAGGAGTAGAGATGACGAATTATTGGGATCAGTGGGCACTTAAGGAACCTTTTGATTCGCAGCTATTGAATGTCTATATGCAGTGTAGAGAGACGCAGAGGTTATTGCATTTTTTTTTTGGCCCTTTATGATCAAATTGAGCCTCTTCGTGGAGTTATCCTACACTGCTCACCTTTACCCACTGGTGATGTTGTTCGCGAACTAATTGCAAAAGAGACACGACTCAATGTTACTTAGATTTTTATACCTTCTCAGCCAGTCTTTGTCACACCCTCTCCTTCAGTGTGTGCCACTCCTCGTTCTCCTTTGTTGCCTACTCCCTCACCTCATCTTATACAAGTTACAAATAAGCCAAAATCACATGTTGCTATGAATGAATGCAGTTTCTGTCACCAAAAACGCTATTGGAAAACTGCATGTCCTAAGCTAGCACAGAAAGGCCACACTTCCTCTCAACCATCCTTACACCCCCTTGATCAGTCATATCGCTCTCCTGCTGCCCTTGCAGCACCTGCATTCAATGGTGCTATATCTTTTTCGTCCCAGTCGTTGATAGACAAATTTCATCAATTTCAGGCTATGTTTGCATCCTCTGAACTTAGTCACATGCTTTTATAACTACTTCTCATTCAAGTTTGCAAAGTTCTTACTTCTCAAGTATTTCACCCTCGACTTAGATCTTTAATTCTGGTTCTTCTCATCATATGACATCAAATTTGTCTAGTTTTAGTCATTATATTTCCCTTTCTTCTTCTATCACTATTTGCACTGCAGATGGGTCTCCTACTCATGTTGTTTCCATTGGTTCAAGAACGAATGTCCAATAAGTAGATTGGGATCAAGCGCAGAGCTAGTGACTTATATATTCTAGAGAGCTTGCACATTCCAATGGCTTCTTCTGTTGCTATGTTTTCTTTTTTCTTAAATTAGAATTCTTCCCCCTTTTATATTTGGCATTCTTGATTAGGCCATTTGTCTAGTGAACATTTATAAACCATGGTTCGGTTTGGTGGTTTAGGTAAAGTGTCTATTAGTGACATTTCTGAGTGCAGTGGCTATAAACTTTCAAAAATTTCAACTTTACTTTTTAATAGAAACACTTCTATTTCTACATCTTTTTTTAATGTTCATACGAATGTGTCAAGTCCTCCTCCCATTGCCACCAAGGGTTGATTAGTCTATTATGTGTCTTTTATCGTATCTTTTATCGATGATTATATTTGGTTGTGTTGGGTGTATCTCATGTCACACAAATCTAATTTCTTTTGTATTTATCGTACTTTTCACTTTATGGTCTAAACACGGTTTCCTACCACTACAAAGATTATTCATTTTGACTTAGGTGGAGAGTACTTTTTAATTGAATTTATAGACTTACTAGCTTCTTCTAGCACTAATCATCAATCT
Source organism: Heliamphora pulchella (assembly GCA_032270985.1). Classification (NCBI taxonomy): domain Eukaryota; kingdom Viridiplantae; phylum Streptophyta; class Magnoliopsida; order Ericales; family Sarraceniaceae; genus Heliamphora; species Heliamphora pulchella. The sequence goes on from JAULJZ010000023.1 coordinate 3,159,496, forward strand.
TTATGTTCCGATACTTCGCCACAAAATGGTAGAGCTGGGAAAAAAAAAAACATCAGCATATTATTAACACAGCTCGATCTATTCTTCTACCCTCATATGTTCCTGCTATCTTCTGGGGTGAAGCTGGTTTTACGACAATGTATCTTCTTAATCGTGTACTTGCTTTTCTTTCTAAGATCTCACCTTATGAAAAGTTGTTTAATCACACTCTTTTGCGCTAAATGGTGAATAGGCCAACCCATTTTCCAACCTAGCCCGTACCCAACCCAACTCTTGCACCGTTTCAATACAACCTTTCTTTATTTTATTTTTTCCAGCCCATTTATTAGCCCATTAAAACAAAAGAAAAAAAAAACTTAGCCTTTCATCTTTTTTTCTCCCAAGCCTTTAAGCCCACTCCTCAAAGCCCAACTAAACCCTAACCTTTTTATTTAAGCTTTTTAGCCCAAACCTTTTAGCCTTTGCTTTAACCCCTACTCAAAGCCCAACAAAAAAAAAAATTGACATCCATTGAAAATTACAAGAGTATCATTCAAACCTTTATGTGCTCCTTACGGAGCAACATGGGGGCCCTTGAGAAATCAATGCTACTAATTTGTAGGCAACAATCTCATGCAACAAAACTTCAGTATTTATAAATATTTTATAGAGTTTAAAAATATATTAAAATTGACCAACACTAGTGGTGACTTATCTAATGTTGCTAATTACTTTATTCTTGGATTACAAGAAGAAATTCAAAATAAAATGTCCTTTTATACTGATTTAGAAGATGTCTATGAAGATACTTTAGCGGTTGAAGAATATTTAGAAGAAGAATTTCACTGTTATAAGTCAACTGCTTGCAAAATGCCTCAATAGGTTACACAATCCATGGTTGTTGTGTCTTTTAGCAACTCCATCCATGATAAAACTCCAAAGCTTGAGATTTTTAGTAGTTTTGATTATTTCTCTCTCCAATCCATTGATCCTATTGCTTTGCATGTTCCTCCACTTGAGGATGGTAGTACCATAGATAATATTCTTACCCATCTTCAATATCGAGGCCTTGTTGTTACTTCAGTGTCCCAGATATCTAGCACACTCAAGCATTTCATGTTGTCTTCTGCTGGACATGTTTTAGCCATTCTTAAATGTGAACCACGAGCAAATTTTACTAATTTTTTTTTAATTTAAATATTGGTCCAATGTTTTATATGGAGGATATGGTACTTGATCGAAGCACTGTAAAGCCTTTTGTTTTGTTTAACGGTGTTAATGCAGGCATAGCTACATTCTCATTTTCTGCTCCTGTGTGTACCTTGACTCAATCCTTTATTGGAGTTTATCAATACCATTTTCTAGATGGAGTTTTTCACCGCTCTTATGCTATCATAATTGAGGAGTCGAGTTGCTAACAAGAACTTCATTTTATGAAATAAATGATGGGAAACGAGAAGGAATCGGATGAAAAATATTTCGAGTTTAGGAATTTAATAATTTTAGTAATATTTTATATTTTGATTTTATTGGAATCTTTAAATTTGGTATCTTCAATTAGAATTTTCCTCATTTGTAATCTTATAATTTTAATAACTTTAATTAAAATTTTTCAGAATTGTGATCCTTTATTTTTAGTAGCTTAAATTAGGATTTTCTTGAATACCTATAAATAGCTCATTATGTAATAGGATTTAACATACTTTAAATGAATAAAAATTAAATTTTTAAGTTTAGATTGTTAGTCTTAGAATTTTTTTCTGTTCTTTAGCTGTTTAGTTATTTAATAGCGAGCCGTCTGGCATCATTCACCAACCAATGCATCCATTAAGCCAAGACGGATTGATTTTGTTAGTGTTGAAAAATTTGTTTGGTTATCAAATTATGTTTTTTAGATCTTGTCACGAGTCTCACGGTTAAAATTAGTTGGAATGAAAAGAAACTAACGCAAGTAACACAACTGACATATTCAAAATACTTGCTCATTTAGTATGACAGAGTTTAATATCTCAAGTTGATCTCAAGGTCGAGTTCTTCTTTCTCAATAGAGAAGAATAATGCAAAACATTGGGATTCATTCACAATTCTATTTTAGTTATTTAATAATTAATCTTATTTTGAATATCTTTTAAATAGAAACTTTATTTTGCTTCCTTTTAGTTTAAAATTCTACTTTATCTTTTAATTAGAAGTTTATTTTCTTTCATTTACATTAGATTTCTTTTTTAAAATTAGGGTTTTAGCCTTATAAAGAAGAGACACTCTTGATATGTTAGTCAAAGTTGATTAATGAGAATTTAAGGTTTTGGGCATGTGTTTATGTTGTGGCCTATTTGTGCTATATTTCTTCCCCTTCTTATCAAAAAAGAAATAACAAATCCCATTTTCATGTTACTCCCCCCATTTGTGGCCCAATTCATTTATCAAAAAAAAGTTCTTTAACAAAACATATACAATACACACACGTAAAGATTCATAAAAGATTGACAGTGATGTAATAACAAAGGCAGCAGCTTTGGTCACACTGCATAAGGTCAATTTGCCAATCTTGATCCTGTCAACATGAAAATGAAAGTTAACTATGTGAGCTACATAACATGAAGTTTGAAACATTTAAGCAAATAGGGAAAGTCGTTTTATTGGAGAAAAGGAAGTAAGCAAATAGCATAGATGAAATAATGTCGTATTTAGCAGCCAGAATTAATTAACACTTAATCTTCTCTTTTCTACATACGTATGATGAAATGCAGAACAAGTGATCCGCTGATAGCCCAATTACAACACCAAGTTACCACTTGAAAAATCAAATAAATTGAAGGCAAATGGAAATAAAATCTAAACCTAGAGAAGCAAATAAACCAATTGTAAAATAGCAATATATGGGCATCATGTAAGCATAATAACCACACCTTTTTCTTCCATTTCCATGTTCTTTATCTTGCGACGGTTAAGGATCTTTATAGCAACTTTGTGCCCTGTCAAAGCATGTTCTGCGATTTTCACCTTACCGAATGAACCTATGCCCAGAGTTTTCCCGAGCTTATAATTTCGTAAAAACATGTCAACACTACTGCTGCCTTGACCAGTTGGTCCATCCATTTTCTTATCCTGAAAGTATTATTAAAAGAGGTTCAAATTAATGTTGCAAAAATTAAGAATGCAGTCACTATGGATCCAGGAATAAATTGTACAATATAGCGTAAGATCGACACCACTTCTTTAAAGGTAACAAATACT
>JAULJZ010000023.1:3172152-3186613 GCA_032270985.1 Heliamphora pulchella
TGATTATGAAATATTAATTAGTAATTTTGTGGTAAAAAAATGCCAGAAGGGTAGTATTTAAGTGATTATTTGCAATTATTGGTTCAACTTGTTTATTTTATTGTGATATTGTAACTTTTTCTTTTATTTTGTATTATTTTAGCCGTAATTTAAATATTGGTGAAATATGAATCAATATGACAGTTATATTCTATTAAATTTTTATAATAATTTTTTTAAAATTTACAAATATAAAAATGTATAGGGTCCCATTTTTAAGTATTTGCTTAGGGCCTCCGATTAGTCAGGGCCGGCCTTGAACGATAATATAGTATAAAAAATAATAATTAATGAATGTATTAAAATTGAAAATACAAAAAAAAGTAAAAATAGAGATGACAAAAGAAAACTAATTATAATATTTTTATGATTTACTCTTCTTATATTTTTAAAAATAAATTTTATATAATTGGAGATGAAACGAAAAAAACAAATATCGTCTCCGCCCTACATATTATTAGGAATGAAAAAAAATTGTAAAAATCGAAGAGGGAACATTTATGAGCAGAACCTAACGGGATAAATTGTCATCCTTAGAAAAAATCATGTTCGACCAAATATGAATAAAAAATATTAAATTTTACATTTAAACTTAAACATTTATCAACCTAGACACTCTTTTAAATTTCAAGAATCTTATTTGATGGATTGATTTTTTTGTTAAATAGTTATAACTCAAAATTTATTTTTATATATATATATATATATATATATATTTATTTATTTATTTATTTACTTATTTATATATTGTTTTTGTTAGATAAACCTTAAAAAATATTTATGATTTTTTCATGTGCATATAATTTTCATATCATATGGCTCTCAACTCTTCGTAGTTTTAGAATTAACTCACAAGTTTTACCTAAATAAATTGGAATTGCAACTTACGCACCAAGAGAACAATTTTTTTACAAAAAATTCATAAAAGAGAGAGAAGAAAAGGAAAACAAAGGAATGCAAAAGAGGAATTATTTTATTTTTTTGGTGCAAAAAAAGGTAACGAGAGAATAAAAAATAAGCTAAAAAAAACTAACAAATCGAATTTTATGTCACTTGTTTTCATGTTTAGTAAAAAAAATTCACTTGTGATCAAATTTTTTCTTTTTTCAGTTCATCTTATTAAGTTGATTCAAAAAAGAAAAAATAAATAATAAAAGGGTAAATTATACTCACCTCCTTTGAAAATTAGAAAAATTTCTTACTAAAATAACACTGCACTCTTTTCTGTTTTAGTGATCGATATCATATTCCTTTTTTGGTAGTAACAATGTTAAAACTGTCGACGAAAATTGCTGATATCATCATCTTATTTGTTAAATATTCTATATTTACCTCTATCCACTTAAAAAGTAATAACAAATAAATATGTAGATATATGTGTATAGATACATCATCGTAGCTCAAATTCAATTCCCCAATTGATCTAGATTTGGCATATATAATTGCTTATGTATTGATGTAGAATGTGTATAAATGGCGTTGATTTGAGAGTTATCACTGATCGTGTTCAACGCAATTCGGATAATTTGATGAACAGATTGGGGTGTGTAATCTCTATTCTGCCTCTTATATGTATATTGTTTCATTGACACAATGGCATGTCTTCTTCCTTGGGTTTTGCACAAAGAGAGACAGGAGAGGAAGGTTTTTTTGTATGGAAATGGTGGAAACACGTTCCAATTTTAGAACATAAATCTCTGAGAAATCATGTGGGTTTTTTTTTTTTTATGAAAATTGTGGAAACACGTCCCAATTTTAGAACATAAATCTCTGAGAAATCTTGTGGAATAATTAGAGTCGATAATTGAAGGTATCAACTATCGTGGTTTTGACACTTTATAAGACATTAGGTATTCGTTTTTAGATCCTTCAAATACAATACGAATTTTAATATGTGATATTCCAATCACCGATTTAAGTATCCATTTTGGTACTTCTAGGGTTTGAGATCTGGCATTTGCGTGTCGTCCAATTCAATTTTGGAAGTAATTTGGTGAGATTGTAGAAGCAGGGGAAGAAATATGCGGCTTAATTATTCTGAATTGGGGTTGATTCGCTGTTTGAGAAGCATATTGGAAGATATGTATTTGTGCAAAGCTTCCGATTTGTTCTTTGCAATTCGCAATTCACACCTCCAATCTGTTAATCGCAATTCGATTTGTTCTTTGCAAACCCAAAACAAAAGCCCTAATGGTGGAGTAAAAGAGAAGGTTGTGGTTGTAGAGGGAGGAAGAGATGGTGAAGAGGAAGAAGCGGAGGAAGAGGCAAGCTGGGTGGCGGCGGCAGAGGAGGACTAGGAGGTGAGTTCAACAGAGAAGTATAGGAGGTGGATGGCAGCGACAGCGGTGGCAAAGGGATGGTGGAGGTGGAGGTGGAGATGGAGATGGTGCTAGTGAAGGAGAGGACGACAAAGTAGGGATGAAGGAGATGTGAGTTGTTGAGTTGTAGAGTCATTAGGAATGCAATTTTATTATTGCAAGGGTAAAATAGTAAAAGATTATTTTTTGTTAACGACGTTTGTACGACATTTCTGATAGAGAAAGTCAGTGTTATTTTAGTAACCTGGAGAGAGGTTCCTAAAATAAACTTAAACCTTAGGAGAAGTAAGTGTAATTTACCCATAACCAAAAGATAAAAAAAATTCATACAAGACAAAAATAAACAAAAATTTTAAAATTTATCCCCAACTAGCCTATATATATATGCGAGGAGTAGTAGTAGTACTAGTAATAAGGAGAAGAAGAAGAAGAAGAAGAAGAGTTGCGGCTATCAACTCGAGCAAAAATAAGGCCTGCCAAAACATGCACTATTTTTCTTACATTAAATTCTTGGGAAACTTTACAGGCTTTGTCTTCTAATCACGTTAACAATTAATGTAAATTAGAATAGAAAAGGAATATCGAGCCTAAACTTCACTTTAGGAAAAAGGCCTTCCATTCCATTCAGAGATGACGGAACAAATTCCAATAATTCATTCGTCTTGTTCGTGCCGTTTCTCACTCTTGATCATGAAACAAAAAACCCTGATTTGACTATAGAAAAATTATGAATTTAATCACCAGTTTTCAATCAACTAAATTCATTTCACAAGTTGTCCTTTGTACCTCAGCAATTGGTTCTGGCCTCAAGTTTGCCTCTTTAGTTGTTGTGACCTAATGAACTCTTCAATCTTTGCCTTCATTTCAGGGTTGGGAATCAGCATATCTGCCGTGAGATGAGATCGATTGAAAGGGTCCGTCTGCAATTTTCACATCAAAGAGTAGTAAGAACCAATAGTATAAAACGAGAGAAAAAGCAAAAAAAATAAATAGAATAAACAGAAAGTAAAACGATGAACAAAGGCATACGCTATCGCTAAGTAGATGCCTTTGAATAACAGTCCGATCAACTGTGTGTCTAGAAGATGGTAAAATAACTGGATCCGTCATTAAAGTGAACTGCCAAGCAAAAAAAATTAAATGAATGAATAATGAATGTGACCAGTTTTCTAAATTAAAGACAGCACAAAAAAATGATAAATTAGACAGTTCAATTCCAAGTCATCATGCTAAAAGAGCAACAGGGATTGTTGTTTCAAACCCAAATACTAAGCACAATAACATACTTGAATTGGGTCCAGGAACTCCTCGGGGATCTCTCCGAGAGTAGCTTCAGTGTCCATGGCCTCAGAAGCTGCAACTTTGGCTTTTGCACCAAGCTCAATAAACTCCCGAATAATGCTTCCGTCTTCACCAATTCTCCGGAGGACATCTGCTGCAGCACTAAACAACTGGGAGATTCAAACCATCAGATTACGCGAGATCTATGATAATGATAACGATACACTTAAAACATTCGTTCATTGCCTCTACATATTAATATAGAGAAGTTATAAAATGATCAGCCTCAACTTTATTTACCTGCTCATTGTATGATCGACCATCCCTCGTGATGGCAGCCGGGAAAATATTTTCTTTATCACCCCTTGCCAGATGAACATAAATATTGACAATCTTCAAATAAAAGCATGCAAATCAGTATTTTCTTTTTTGTCCAAACAAACTCGCACTTAGAGCATATTAGCAGTCAATTTAATTGTTTCTTTAGTAAATCACCAAGGAGAAGCCATCAGATTTAATTGTTCACCAAGTAAAAACATTTTGTTGATAGAAACAGAAAGAGCTATATTCTTTTAGTGCCAACCTGCTTAAGCAACTGCTTTGGGCGGAACTCATACTTTTCAGGATCCTTTAAACTAAGAGATTTCCTTTGGGGTCCCACAAGTTGAAACAAAAAGTAATTGAGCATGCTGGCCACTCTTTCAACCTGCAAGAAGAAAGACCCTATTCCAGTATAAAACCAATAATATAACAGGTAAAATTTGATGAGATCTGACAGAATAATGTCAGCAAGCAACTAAGTCTTATTAGATGGATAATGCCATTAATAAAGCAGAGAAAATACAGTACCATTTCTGGTAGTAAGAAAGGAGCTGTAATCTGCTCCGAAGTAAATGCTAGCATGGTCACATCTTCATTTGCCAACTTCATATCAATGCGAATTATCTAAAAGCACAGAGCAGTTAAATATAACTAAGAGTGTAAAAGGTAAACTACTACAAGTCTACAACAATGATGATGACAACATCAACAAACGTAAGATGAGGAAGAACATAAATCAAGAAACTGACATTTTCCTGGGAATGGAACAACCGGGTCCTCTCCTGCCTCTCTTGGGCTGGTCTTCGCTCCCATTCCACCGTGTTAGACATCTCAGCTTCAAGCTCTTTCAGTTCAAGAATTTTGTTAAGACTTTCGTCAAGAAGATAGATACTATCATTGATCAGGAAGTTTACGAAGTTCAAATACACCCCCTTCTCTTCTTCCTTAGCAATCTGGAACATCAAGTAGATAGCAGGTGTAGAAGTTTAATCATCTATATTCAAAAGGCACGTGAAGAGAAATTTTACAAATCACAATGCATGAATATGACTTACCTGTCTCCATGCATTGCGGTGACTAGGAACCTGCCATAGGTAGTCGAGAAGTTCTGCAATATTATGACGGATGTTGAACTTGTCATAGAACTGCGCAGGGATGCAGAACAAACATGGAAATCAAAAATAAAAGACTAGAAAGCTTCCCAATCTTAGAGTAACTTGTTTGAAATCCAAAGAGGAGACTGATCATATGAAGAAATTTTAAGAAAAAGAAACAATGCTCAAAAAAAATAGAAGGGACTGGAAAAGACTCAAGTGAGGATGAGAAAAACTAATAACTTGACTCAAACAGACGATTATAACAAAATGATTTTCAGCACCAATCAAGTCAAACAGCCTGTTTCATATATCTAGCTGTATCACTGCCATTGCTTTAAACAAATCCATAACATGTTAAAAGTTAATGAGACCCAGTAATTTTGACTAGTTAGCACTTCATTGTCTCAATCCAGTCAAATCACACGGTGATGCTTTTCTCGGGGGGAAAAAAGAATACGCAGAAGCAGAAGGTTATGTTGGTACTAAAAGGAAAAAATAATTATTATCATTAATAAATAACAAAAATAGGCAGAAGCGTAAGGTCTCAACAATGAGACGATAATCTCTCTGTATCAATCACCTGTGTGTGTGACCCTGTGAACTCGATGTCGACATAAAGCTTCAGAAGATTCCTTACGAGGTAGTCCAGAGAAAGTTGGTGTCCTTCAAATAGAGTAGCTGTGATAGATGAGCCACTGCATGCAAAAGGTCAAGGTAGAAAATATAACTATTCAGCTTCAAGAGTAATTTTTTTCTTTTTGTGGAAAAAAGAAATAAAGAAAGAAACGACTGAGCCATCTATTTTTGTATGCAGGAAACATGAAAACACCTTCTACGGGGCATCCAACAATTCAGGACTTCAACCATTTTTGCTCTTAGATATGGATTTCTGATGAAATTTGGACTTGCCATGAACATGATAATAAAGTTCATAAAGTCATCCTGTCAAGCAAGAATGAGAAGAAAAATATACTCAAGATGCCAAAGAACTTATGCAGAAAAAGTATGTAATATATTCATGATAAAGCCTCAGTATTTAAACTACCAGTAAGACACCATCTAAAGCTTTAGGAATCCTAGAAGCAAAAATAAGCAATTCCATGGCATCTTCCACAAAGTGCTCCGGCATGCATGCAAATTCCACAGGGCAAGTCGAAGGTAGAGGCATTTTAAAACCACCAACCAGGCCAACCAACCAAACCACCATTAACCGGTAGAAAGACAGTGCACGATGAAGAAGATCCCCATCCTAAAGAATAAAGCAATAGATTCATAATGTCAGTAACCAACTTGAGACAGTTTATTGAAATTTACAGTTCAGCAAGCAGATTCAGCAAGGAGACTTGGCTTTGTAAATGATGGTGTGAGCCTGCAATTGCATGGTGTACATCTAAGTTTCAAACCTCGACTATTAACAGGGAGAAGAGAAATTGGAGGGAGAGAGGGCCAAAGCCGTCAGAGCAAATAAAGATACTCTAATCTCCTGGCAATATTGACTTCATTGTATAGCGGATACATTTTCTAACACAAAAAAAAAAAATTTCTTATAACCACTAAAATACTTTACAGAGTACAACTATATGAGGGATACGCATCAACACACTAAATGCTTCTTTTTCCTGACACTAGTACCCTATTGGAAAACCCTATTCGAAGACAAATATAAATTTTATCAAATAACTTCTATCAGTACAGAAGCCAAGAATGAAGAACTGGGGGACAAAAAAGGCAGCTTATATAATAATTAATTAAAAACAAATGTCCCAACTCAACAACGCCAAACCCCAATTACTTGGACAAACAATTAAAAATGAAAAATATTAAGCTATAGGACCATATAGTCTTTGGAATGATACAGCCACCCACTTTGTTTCCTCCCGCCATTAACCAATATCCCATTAACCTCCCTCATCCACTATAGAACCTTCAAACCAAATCAAATACCCAGCTGACGAAGTTATTAATTGTCAGGATACCCTCTCTCATTTCGCCCTCGAGTACTTCCAACGCAAAGAAGAGAAGTTTCATAGACTCAAAACATTAATCTGCTGATGACCCCAATTAATGGTTTTTTGGGGCTCCGACAAGGGTTTTTGAACAGAACAGTCTCATCCCTTCCTCTACTGCTGACATCCACAAAAATAATATACGATGGGAACTGCTCTTCACTAGCAAGGCATGGAAAAATTCCACGTGACTCCTAATATTTATTATTCTACAAGTGACTAGAGTTTAACAGCAAAGGTGGGCAATAGAATGCCATCAAATCTCAAACAGGGACAATATATACCAGAACAAAACATATACAGATCCACAAACCCACACACACACTCATCCACCCACGCACACTAATAGATGATATACCCTAAGTATCTGAGCTTCATAACATAGCTTTTCTTGCGAATATAACTCAATTTCTTTCTCTAGGCGAGCTATATCCAGCTCCAGCTGGGGGGAAGGTGCTTGCCCCTGCATGGCTTTGAAAGTGGAGAGAGTATCTTCGCATCTTGAGATGTCCTGAATTCCATTCAAATAATATATACCAAGAATCAATGAAAGGAATGATATAAAAATATTAGAAGAAAAAAAACCATTACTGGAATAAAAAATACTTCTAAAAAATAAAAATGTACAATTTAAAATAAAAAACAACATAGAGGCCATTACAAAAGACAAATTTGGTCTTTTTATCTGCACAGATATGCGTTTTGTTACCTGAACAAGATGCTTAAAGTCAGAAAATGCTTTCAAGAGGCCCAAGTTTAGCACCCTTGTAGTCATAAAGAAACATTCACAAATAAATGTGTATTTGGCTTTTCCACTACAACTGGACATTGGCTTATTGTGGAGAAGAGAAGGTCCACCGACATTACTGCCAGAACTGGTAGCTTCTTGAGACTGTTGCAATCGATTTTCCACATCATGATGTCGTTTAGAGACATCAGTTTTCACAGGATTTTCATTACCTAGCCATTCAGCAACTTCTTCCGACGATGCATGTAGAGCAGTAAGTCCCCTAATACAGGTTCATGACCAATATTCAGGAACAAAATAAAAGATCAGAGACAAGAGGAGGAAGAAACATACCGAGGAGAAAATTTAATAGATAGGGAAACAAGATCCACCTTAAATCCAACCGAGTACTGTAGAATACATATTTTGGATCAATTTTATCCCTCTTCGTTAAATGTGCATCAAGAAATGGTTCACATAGCCGAAGCATTACAGCACTGAGATTGACAAACATGCCTGAACTCGCACAAGATATTGGATCAACCTGAGACCAAATTACATATGATGCAAAGTCAAAAGTAAAGACCGAGGGACAGATTTCTCCAAAATCAATACTTCAGCAGGGCGAAACAGAGAAAAAAAAAACTGGTGAAATCATGGTGTCTCCTTTTACCAGGAACATGTCTAAGCAGAAAACACACCAAGTTACAAGTTCTAACATGTCATTTGGCATGTGGGATTATTAGCCAATACTAAATCTTTGTAATTTATTGTACATCACAACTGTAACAATGCTATAATCCGGAACCTTACCTGTATATGGGCCCTCGATGAGTTTTTATTTACCACCTCTCCAAGATACTCAAGAACATTTTCACGAGTATCAGCATTTTTAAGAAGACAGAGAAGAACTTCTGCCAGGCCATCGTACAGGTTATTCATGACAGTTTTGATTGTTGTGAATGAAGATAATAAATCTGCAGGACGACGGGTTGAAGCTTCTGAGAAGCACTGTTGGCTGGTGTTTACAAGAGACAAACACTATAAGGTAAGAAAACCTTCTTAAGCAGTATATCTAATCCAAAACAATCACAAAACTACAGATTCAAACTGAAGAAATAGATCAATAGGACTTGGGGGAAGGACTTCAATAAGAAAATCCAACAAATAATAAAGCATATTTATATTTATAGTTTTCTATATCTTCATGAAGGGTATGCATATTGGCCGTAACAAAAACAAGGGAAGGAAAAAGTATGCATTAAGAGAAAATAACAAGGCCCAATGGATGATCCAAAGGATCCCTTCAAAATATTTTATTCAAGAAAGGGGAGAAATAAAAAGAAAGAGAAATGTAATCCTGCCTACAACTAATTCCACATAAGAGTTCACAAAGTTTATAAATTTTTTCCCCTCCCAGTTGAAGCGAAAGCACATCATAAAGAATATTCAGTAACAACCCCCCATTTTCCTGAATAAAAATTGGTTAGCTACACTGACAACCCCCATCAATTAAAAAACCGTATATTTGGATCCCTCAACTAGAAAAATCCATACAAGATGGCCCTTTTGGTGGGGCCCAAGTGATTCGATTTTACAGTGGTCATGGTTCAAATGAACGATTTAATAGTTGAGGGGGGTTTATGAAGATTCCATAACGAGGAGTGTCCATTTAATTAACCCCAAAAAAACTCCGTGCCTGGAATTCCATTGAGGCCTGCGAGTTACAAGAGAGAAAAACTCCCTTGACTAAGAAATTGCACAATGATTTGACCCCAAATCTAGCAAGTAAATGACCTCCAGTGAATTCACAAATGTATTATTAGGTGGTCCAACTCCTGAAAATCCTATTTGGTTATAACATGCCAAAATAAGTAGAGCCAACATTTCGATAAGTATAGTCAACCTCCTGGCCACAAGATGATTGATAATCAATTTTTTATCACAAGCCACCAGGCACCAGGCACCAGGCACCAGCCACAGAATATAATTTCCCCAAAGGATCTTCTTCCACCCCAAAAGTCTAACCAATATCCGTAGAACAGTTTAAAAAGGAACTGCCCAACAACAAAGTGCTTGAACTACAAGTATTTCAAATTTCTTTACTCGCCAAGATTAGCTTAACGTAAAACCAATAAAAATCAATTTATATAAACGAAGTCAGAATAAAGCAGTCACTTATAAAACAAACAATCAAAAAACTACATAAAGTCACTTGCATACAGTCACAAACAAGTTGCACTCGGTGTTTGAGTAACGAAGATAAGGAAAAGGATGCTTAATCTGTAACTTCATCCTCCACCTGGACGGTTAAAACCAAATTCCCACACTTCATCGTACAATTGCCAAAACTTTTATACCCTTCAAAAAAAAAAAACTGTGATCTCATGATTCTCATTTCACATAAAATTAGTTTGTATGTTAAAACTCAAGTAGGATGATATTTTTGTTCTTTAGAAGTGCCCCCATTGTTCTTGGATGTCCTTTTTCAAACTCTTTTTTTATTTTGAAGGGCCTATTTTACACCTCTAACTATCTCCTTCTTATGTTATAATCATAGTTGTCAAATCGAGAATCGAATTGTGAATCGAAATTACCTATTCTCGAATCGTGAATCGTAAAGATTCGGTTATAATTTTTAAAATACATCAAAAAAATATATTTAAAATAATTAAATATTAAAGATGTATTATAAATATGAAAAAATTTAGTTATAAATCAATAAAGAACTTGTTTTGAATGATGAACATATAGTGTAATAGGTAAGACGCTTGCATCTAGAACAAAAGATGTGGGTCTGAGCTTTATCGTGATCAATTATCCTATATTGCATTATTAATTATGTTATGATTTATAACAATTCATAAACACATTTTTAAATTTGGAGGCATCCAATCCAAAAATCAACAGTGGATGGAGAGAGATGATAAATGAACGACATGAATGAAATGACAATGGGTAAAAATGATATAAAAATTAACGAAATGAATGAAATAGACACTGGGTAAAACTTCAACTCGCGAAATCACCCCACACAACTTTGATATTAATCATATAATGTTAGAATTTATAGTTATCCAATCCAAAATTAATTACTGTTTAGTACAAAAATATCTAAAATATATAAATAAGGTTGGGTGGCTTAAAAAAGTGACGTGGGACAAGTTTCTGTAATGTAAAATTATAAGTTAGAAGAAACACGAACTCAATACTTGCTTGGTATTGAATCGATTCCTTAATTTATCGAATCGAATCGTATCAAATCGTGTTATACGTATTGTGAATCGTACTATTCTTGCTTTTGCCGATTCACCCCACTGATGCGAATCGATTGCTAGATGTATCGAACCGAATTGTACGATACGTATCGTGAATCATACGATTCTGATAACAAAGATGTAGGTTATTGAATATATTCCATCACTCTCATCTGCAATTCAGTTTTTTCTTGCAATGAGAAGCATCGTTCAAATGTTGAATTCCAAGAGGGGTTAAAGATACTGATGAAATTTACAGAATTACATACAGCTATTAGCTCTACTCTTCCCCCCCCTTTGAACACATCTTGCAGTTTAAGGATGTATAATTCACTTGTGGAGAGATGTTTCAATGATTGTGTGGACACCTTCAGACGCAAATCCCTTGACAACAAGAGGAGACCTGCGTCCACTGGTGTGCTGAGAAGTTCTTGAAGCACTTGATGCGCGTTGGCACGAGATTTGCATTTTGCAGAGCTCAACCAAGGTGCAGCTACACCCGATTAAGGTGTACGTATACTTTTCATAGTAAACTGTATAACACCCGGAAATGGTTCATGATGGGAGTCACTTCTTTTTTTATTTGAATTATTGTCCAGATTGTGTAATACCCTAATTTTACAAATAGAAGATTTTTTTTTAATTTTTTTTTTTGCCTCTGATGGTCTTTTCAGTTCACAAGAAATCTTATAATTTCTTCTTCTTTCTTTCTTCTTCTGCTGTCTAAATTAACATTTTAATTTGATTCTTATTCTTCTAATAATTTGACTTGTTAGAAATCTAATGACTTTCTCTTTTTTAGTCTCTTATTCTTCTTGCAAGTAATAAACATGTTAGTTTGATTCGTTAAAAACAGAAGGGTTGATCTAAGATTGATGTTACTGTGTATATGGGGGTTAAATTTGAAGATTTCTTTTACTAAACTCATTTGTTTAGAAGTTTTATTTCCCATATACAGGTTGTTTTTAACTAATCGAAACTCGTTTGGTTTCTCTCAAAGTTGTTTTTAAAATACGATTTCAGCCCTGAATGATGTTCTTAGAACAGTATCATGTCCTTTCCTTCCTTCTCCTTCTCATAAAGCGACACGATCTCACGCTCCTAGTGTCACTTCTTATTTGGTTTTTTTGAAGCCCCAATGTTGGGGGCATTTGCTCTGGTAAAGTGAATACCTTGTTTAAATATAACTACTTGGGAAATAGGTTAGGCATATTAAACGTATTGGATTATCTCTAATGTTTGCATTTTGAAATTTACCATAAAGTTCAACTGTTATGAGCTCCTCTTAAGCCTATTTTGGTGATTCGAATTGTTTTTGTAGAGCTCTTCAAAAAATTATTTGTATAAAAAATTAGATTGGTCAGATATTAATAGTCACATTATCCGAATACATTTATATTAAATAAAATAAAATGATCTATTTTGAATTCACACTTTCATAAATGTTATAAGATAGTTTGGCTACAAATATTCGATTAATTTATTTTTTTGCATTCTTCACTAGCCTTATAAAATGAATAGTTTGAATATACGAGATGAATTTAAGGTGTACCCATAAAATTTCCGATAAAATTCGAAATGCAAAACTTCAAAGAAGTCCAATCCTTTCAAAACTTCCGGATTTTGTTAGCCTCCCTTTCTGATCATACCATGCAGTGCAAGATCTGTCAAGAAAATAATTAGGAACACTTGATGAACTATATAATTTTCCAGTTTAGCTGTAACTAAATTCGAGTAAATCAGCTTACTATTGTTGGCTGATTTGATAGAGATCAGCCGGGAAAAAGAAAAGCATTTGACTTCTTCATGCTCCCCTTGGCTCACGAGATATCGGTAGGGCTACACAAAAAATCGATTCGATAATCCGGTCCGGTCTGATTCGTATGGTTCGGTTCGGTTCGATTCGATTTTTATTTGTCACGGTTCAGTTTCGAATTAAAATTTTTAAAAATTATTTTGAATGGTCCGGTTCTCGGTTCTAATTTAATTTTACAGCTCCGAACCGAACGAGATCAGTCTTACTTAATATTAATATTTTTGAATATATATATATATTTTGATGATATCTATATTATTAGTTTATATATATTATTTATATATAAACGGCACGTTCCAAACCGAACGACCCATTTATTTTATTGTTCTTAGTTTACATATTATTACCGTCAAAAATCAAATTGATCGGATATTGTTAATTGCTTTAACAAATCATATTTGTGTTAATAAAAATAAATTGTGATGCCTATTTTATTATTTATTTTATTATCACAAATGTTATTTGTTTTGGAAGTTAAAGATATCCGATTAATTTGATTTTTTATAGTAATAATATATAAATTAAAAACAATAAAATAAACGGTTTAAATTATCAAAATGCATTTATTTTGATTGGAAATATTTTTTGTTTGAGAATGTATTTTGCTGAATTTTTGTTAGAACCGTTAACTGAACTGTGTCTGATCCGTTGTCATCGATCGATTCCGGTTCGGTTTCATTACTTAAACGATTCGGACACGGTTCAAAAAAATTTGAAATCGTTATGAACGGTTTGATTTTTGATTTTTTGAAAAATCGATCCAATTCGGATCATGTACCGTGTGCATCCCTAGATATAGGGGAGCAGGTCCCTGCTGTGAGGGACTCGCAGCACTCCTATTGTGAGTGTTTTTTGCATTTTAAATAGATTTTTATAATTCTATTGGAATTATTCATTATTTTGTATTTGATTAGTAGTTAATTAACCAATTTATAGGATTTTGAAAATAAAATAGGAGATAAATGTGTACCGATCATATGAATAATGATGTTTAATTGATCTAATTTTTTTTACACAAAATAACTACTCATTAAATATAAAATAATAAATAATTCTAATTAAATTATAAAAATTCACTTAAAAGGTAAAAGACGCTCACATAAGAGGTGCTGTGAGTTTCTCTCACAGCAGCACTCTTGCTTTCCATATATAACCCCTGTTTGGTTTCACTAAAAAGATGATTTTTATGTAAAAAAAAAAAAGAATTAATTTTTAAACTATACTATTTGGTTTTCTAAAAAATCTAATTAATTTTTTTTCATCTTTTAATTCAAGAAAAAAAATCTAGACATATCTCAAACAACTTAACTTTTTTTGAACAAAAATTACTATAATATCGTTAATTTAAAAAGTCAACCTTACTCATAAAAACAAAAAAAAAACTATGTTAATATTCTAAACATTATAATTTAAAAACAAAAAGTAAGGATCTATTAGACATTTTAATAAAAAAAAAAACAACAAAAAGGCTACTATAAAAAATTCTTCTAAACACTTCAATTTTTTTATTTATATTTTTAATTTAAAAAACTTAAACATTTTAAAATCAAAATTTTTAAACATTCCAAAAATATTCATAATTTAGTTGGTAGAGATTCC
>JAULJZ010000023.1:3186713-3201230 GCA_032270985.1 Heliamphora pulchella
GCATTATAAATATGAAAAAATTTATCATAAATCAATAAAGAACTTGTTCTGAATGATGAGTATATAGTGTAATAAATAAGACGCTTGCATCTAGGGCAAGAGATGTGGGTCTGAGCTTTATCGTGATCAATGATCCTATATCGCATTATTAATTATGTTATGATTTATAACAATTCATAAACACATTTTTAGATTTAGGGGCATCCAATTCAAAATCAATTGGCAATGGATGGAGACGTGATATAAAAATAAATGAAATGAATGCAATAGACACTGGGTAAAAATAATATAAAAATGAACGAAATGAATGAAATAGATACTGGGTAAAAATTTAACTCGTGAAATCACCCCACACAACTTTGATAATAATCATATCATATTGGAATTTATAGCTATCCAATCCAAAATCAATTATTGTTTGATAGAAAAACATCTAGAATATATAAATAAGGTTGGGTGGCTTAGAACATTGACGTGGGACAAGTCTCTATAATGTAAAATTATAAGTTATAAGAAACACGAACTCGAGACTTACTTGGTATTGAATCGATTTCTTAATTTATCGAACCGAATCGTATCGAATCGTGTGATACGTATCGTGAATCGTACTATTCTTGCTTTCGCCGATTCACTCTACCAATACAAATCGATTGCTAGATGTATCAAACCGAATCATACGATACGTATCGTGAATCGTACGATTTTGATAACAAATGTTATAATCTTGTTGCCAAAAAAAAAATGTAAGAAACTATAAAATAATAGTTACCTTTGGGAAAAGCTAGTGTAGAGACACCTTAAAAGGGTGCACATAAGATGCACCTCATAACTAAATCACAAAAGTTCATAACAAAACTACAATGCTTTATGACGAAACTCTAAAAATTTGCAACAAAAGTCACCACAAAATTTCATAACTTCGTAACAAAACACCAAAAACTCATAACTAATTTTGGACCCACCATATACTCATATGGTACACAACCCATAACCTCAACGATTCATGGCAAAAAACACTTAGGCTCATGACAAAAACCACTTAGACTCGTAACTAGAACCACGCAACCATGCCCAATAGAATGAATAAGGAGAGGCCTATCGATGATCGAGCCACTCTTATACCACTTACCTCACACATTAATACATAACTTCCATGGTATGCATCCGTGTGCCATAGAATTTCCCTACACATCATACGGATTCTTACACTATACAATCGAACCATAAGGTTCTATACAATTGAACCATAAGTTTTTCCTAATTTGAATTATCACAAGAAACATCATAGACTTGGTTTGGAAAACACAAAAAATGATATAAACAGAATTGCGAGTATCTGTAAAGAGTATTACCATTATTCAGTGTCTCGACTCTTATAATCCACCAGGACCATAAGCTTATCAAAAGAAATAAATGCAAACTAGAAACAAGAAAATTGAACGCACCCAACATCAGGCTGGCTTTTGAAAATGGTATGATCAGGAAGAGCACTGACATGAAAAAATGGGCCCAAAATGCTCGTCATCTCGATCACACGCCCATTCAAATAGGCACCCTTCGGAATCCACCACGGGTGGTTCACGAGAGATTTTGCACCAATTGGAAAACTAACCAAAAACAGCAAAGCCCTCAAAGGCTGCTGAAAATTGCCCAAACCAGACACCTTCAGTACACTTCCTCTCAAATCTTCATACAATTGCTTTAGAATTGGGTCCAAACTATCAAAATCCGAATCCCTGAAAAACTCTTCCAGAAATCCTGGAGGACAAGAAACCACTCCACTACTGCTACTCCCTCCATACCCACCATCAACTGAGCTCGAAACTTCCGCGAAAAGCAACGGCAACAACGGCGACGTATTCGACTTACTCGTATCCCAATTCGGAAACATATCGGGATTACCCAGATGAATTCTACAGTATGAAACCGACAATTTCTTAGCTTGCTTAACAACCGATTCCATCTCGGACCTCACAACCTTATCTTTCATGTTGGAAATCTTTTTACCCTCGTCATAAGCGCGACGATAACACCCAATTAGATACAGGAATGGAGGTTCAGCAGATGAGAAATTACCCGAGAGTCGATCGATCAAAACCCTCTCCATCAAGTCCCTCGACAGTTTCAATTCCTTTCCCTCGCTGAGAATTTCGGCGGCCGTCATCTCCAGGTAGACTATTCTAGAATCATTCTCCATCGAGTCAATGAGCGATACCAGAAATATCTTCTTGAGAATAATATCCTCAATGTCCGCGGGAGATCTTTGGGGTTTTTGGCTCGCCATAATACCCAATTAACACTATAAATCTATATAATATATAAACCTATATGCCTGTGTATACAAATAGGAAAAATCGATTCTGAGCTTCCAATGATTTGCCGTTGATAAATTAGGGTTTTTAGAGAACTTCAATGCGGAGAATCGAGGAATCAAAATTGGGAACAGGGGAGAATAACGTGACTAAGCTTCGAAATAACATGATTCAAGGAAAGAAAAGAGTAAAGGAAGTCACAAAACCCAGATCTTTGGGTTTTGCTGGGAAGAAGCTGACTTGGAGAGAAGGTAGCTTTTGGGAAAAGATGTTTGGGGAGGAAGAATTGGTTTCTCTTATTAGGAGTAAGAAGTTTGTTCCACCAGAGGCCTGATAATCAGCGTCTGGTCGGGTGAAATTAATAATAAGATAAAATTAATATTTAATAATGAGATAAAATTAATATATAAATTAATAATAAGATAAAATTAGTAATTAAGTGAAATTAATTTTTTTATATTTAATTTGAATAAAATTAGATAAACTTATATTTGATGTCGGTATCAGTTGAGAGAAATTAATAATAAAATAAAATTAATGTATAAATTAGTAATAAAGTAAAATTAATTTTTTCATATTTGATTTGAATAAAATTAGATAAACTCATAATTGATTTAGATAGAATTAAATGTGAGATATAATTATATTTATTAATTTTTAATATTATCTTTATAATAAAAAATTAATAAATATATTTTTAATTTTTTAACTTATTTTAAAATTAACTTAAGTAAGCTAATAAACTAAAATTTATATTGTTTATTTAAATATTTTTTATTTTTTATTTTTTCAAATTCACTCCTTAAAGTTGGAAAAAAAATCACTCCTTAAAAAAATTTTAAAATTAAAAATTAATAATTAAAGATAATAAACCAATAAACACAACAGCGCAAATTAAGGGCATAATTTCGGCCCGGCTCAGCCCAGTCCTGGTCCAAGAGGCTCCTGCTAAAAGTTCGAGTCAACCTGGACTTTTTGGGGAGGGATCGGCTCAGGCCCAAAAGGTATAGGGTTCAGACTTAGTACTCGGGCTCGAGCCTCAGACTTGGACCACAAGCCGGGCTTTTTTCATATTTTTTGGACTTTTTATTTTTTTATTTTTTGAGTTGTTGACCTATTGTATAAGATTATAAATTATTAAATTTATATTTTATAGTTTATTATAAGTTTATTTATTAGTTGATTATTTTATTATAAATTTATAATTTTATTAGTTTATAAGTTTATAGTTTATTATTAATTTATTAGTTTATTATTTTACTATAAGTATATACTTTATTAGTTTATTAGCTTATAAATTTATATTATTATAAGTTTATTAATTTATTATAGGTTTATAAATTAGTTTGCTTGTCATGTATTAATATTAGTTTATAAATTATGTTATGAACTAATATTTATAATAAACTATTATGTTAAATTATAGCTTATAATATTAGTTTATAAATTATGTTAAGTTATGTTATAATAAATATATTAAATTTATTATAATACATAAATAATTAAATATAATAAGGGGCTCGGGCTCGAACTGGACCACGGGTCTGAATAATCTATCTCCATTGGGCTGGGCTTTTCTGGAGCCGAGCTTGATCCCGCACAGTACTGAATTTTCGACAAACTTCGGGCCGTTCAAGGCTTTCGAGCCAAAATTACACCCCTAACACCAACTCATCAACATCATCAACTATAAAAGGAGAGAGAGAAGAAACCTTCCATTACCTTGTGTGAAAAGAGAAATGAATAAAAAACAAATTAGTTTTAAAGCTAAAAAAAAGGGTTAATTTGTCCACTTGAAATTAATTAACAGAATCAAGAAACTCATCAGCGCTTAAACCCCGTTGGAACTCATCGACGCTTAAACCCATTGGAGCTCATCGGAACTTGTCGGTGCTTAACTCCGTACTTAAATCCGTTAGAACCCATTGGAACTCGTCGAAACTCATCGTCGATGAGAGATTAGAAGTTCTTCCAAAATGTCTTGAGTTAGGATCTTCAGCTGGAATGTCTTTACGAGAGAAGACAAATGAAAGACAGGTAAATGAGGTTGTTAACCAAAATAATACAAATTAATCTCCTTTGAAAGAGAAAATGTACCAAGCGATTGCTCTAGGTTTTATGTCGTGTTTTAGGATTTTGTTAAAAAAATTACAAATGATAAAATCCAAAATAATAAAATTGAAATTTTATTTCTTCGATAGAGAACTATGAACAGATACTAAAAAACTACTCCTATGAATTTAAATGAAAATTACAATGAAAGCAAAGATAAAAAAAAAAAAAAAAAAGACAGACAGTTTGTCGTGATGCGTAAGTGTCCCTTATACATTGCAATCAATCCTATTTATAAATCTAATTTAATAACTGTTGATAACTTCAAATAACTGCTTAGTCGTGTTTGAAATGCCACGTGTTGCCTGCAATTCTTTAACCATCTCTTACAGTTCCAAACCTAAGACTGCCACTTATCAGTTTTGTCTGGATATGCCCTTTGACTGCTCTTGCTTGGGTGTGCCTAGTAACTACTCGGGAACATGTGACCACTTGCGGTGGTTACCTCCTGGTTAGAAGCAACAAAAGTGCGTTTTGTGCTCTTTTTATTACGCCATGTGGATTTATTTTCAAATAATTCGTCCAAAACATCATTCTAGATAAATAACACCATTTTTGCAATCCAAAGATTAGTTTTGATTAGAAATATTCAAAAGGAACTACCAGTTAAGCTTAAAAAAGCTTCAATAACTACTCTATTATTTGATGCGTTATTAAATTTTACATCATTCGATAAGCTTATTTAATCATTATCATTATAATTAATAAAATATGGTATAAACAGGTACATTCGAATTATGAGGGTAATCTTGGTCTTCTTGTATAACTGGTAGAACAGAATTGTAAATGGAATGCTAATCCAGATGGACTGGACTAGCAAGTAGAGATCTGGGTTGGTATTGCTATTAAGGCAATTGGATGGGATTGGTAATCTGTTTGGATTAGCTTGTGTTTGGATTAATTTTTTTTTAATTTTTTTTAAATTTTTGGTTTTATTTATAAAAAAAATAAATGTAAAAGAATGTAAAAAAAAGTAACTTGGGTCAAACTAGTGAATTTTTTCAAAGATTTTTAAGTAAAAAATTTATAAAAAAAATTTAGCTAAACATAGGCTAATAATGATGGCCTAAAGAGCTGAACCAAACAATGGTATATCAGGTCATTGAATTACCAATCTAGTCCATTGCCATATAATGGTCAACAAACATGGCCTCAAACACTAACCCATTGAGGAACGTTTTTCTTTTTTTAGTTTTATTTTTTTTTGTAAATTATAAAAAAATGTTTAAGAATTATTTTTATTTAAAAATATATATATATATATATATTTTTTCTAAAATTTATTAAATTCTTGTAAGCAGAACAAATATATTTTCTTGTTTTATACGTAAATTTTCATTATATTTTGTTCCTTCATCACCAACCACTTTTGGTCACTTCCGACTACCACCTCCGACTACTACCTCCACTGCTACATTCGGTCACCGCATTCGACCATTACTTTTGACCACTACATCTAATCACCACATATAGCCATTGCTTCTAACCAATCGCTACCTATTGTTATTATCACCGACGAACACTATACGTCATCACCTCCAACTATCACATTCAATTATTACATTCATCCACAACATCTGATCACTACTTTTTAAGTATCTATATGTCAAATATATTTTTTATTTTTATTTATAAAATAAATTATAAGTGTTATCAAACGGAACTTATTATAAAAAAAAATAGATCTTCAATACCTATCTCAACAAGCAACCAAGCTGAATTAATAATTTAATATAATTTTATTATAATAGGGATTTTTGCACAGCCAAAGTTCATATCCCTGCAGGATTATGAAGGTGGTCCGTTCATTAATATTAGTTCTTTAGAGTTTCAAAATTAGTTGAGACATGTATAATTAACTCGTATGCTTATTGTGCGGGTGAGTTCGTAAGGGGTCAGATGAACAGGAAAAAGTTTATCCCAGGACGTTGAGTTTCACAGCTTGATAACTCTTGCACAAAAAATGGAATGAGACTATCTGGTAGACTCTTACCGAAAAAACCTCTCTAATGCTTAAGTTAGTGTATTTGTAAACGAGGGAGCCAATTTGGAGAGATTTGGGCAGAGTATATGTAAATAAGAGTTCGCGTGTTTGTCTACTTTTACTGAACTGTCTTCTATATTTATACTCAATTTCGGTGTGTTTTTTGGCTGGAGATTGGTAAACTCTCTCGGCATGGCTTTAGTGGGAATTACTTTTTCCCATTAGGGGCTTGTTTGAGGCTATTTCTTTTGAAGTGACTGTTTGCTAAGGTATTTCTAATAACCCACCACAGTCATTAATGCTTCATACTTGGTGACGTCTCTGTCATAAATACTTTTTGATCTTGGATTTGTCGTCATTAATGCCTTCCGTGTCGTTCACGGTTAATAGGGCTAACTCTGTCGAGCTGTTGGTGAGTGGGCTTTTCTGATTGTCTGAATCCTCAACAAGTTGGGCTTGGGCTCGAGTCATAGGCTGGTCCTTATGCGTTTGGGTCCACCCCGTCTTTTGCCCTCAACTCTTCTATCTCGTTTTCGATCGTTATATAAGAGATCCTCGGTGGTGACCTTCTCTTCATATGCTCGGCCTTCGGATCCATCTGTCGATCGTTCGTTATCTCAATCGTCCGTTGCATTTAAAGTGTTGTTGTGTCACGACACGTGTTGATTGTTCGCCTGTCTTCTGTCGGCGTGTGCCACTTCGAATGACGCACTTTCACAGATGCCCCTTCGTTTGCATGATGAGACACTTGTCCTTTGTTTTTTGAATTTTTCTTGTTCTATTTATATATAGGGTATTTCGACCGTTAAGGCTCATTTGATTCTTTCATTTGCTAGAGCATTTTACCCAATAACATCATTTTTTGTCTCCTCAGTCGCAACTGATTTCGTCTTCTGCCATGTGAGAGTCAGGTCATCTCTTCTCTGGTAAGCTCTTGTCCCCGTCTCTACTTCGTCTTTTATTTCTTTAGGGGGAGAGTTTGGTTCAATTAGGAGGCTTCTTTTCGCCACTTTTCCTGGTTTCTTTTAGGTTTAGATCCCTTTCATCGAATTTGATTCTTCATTTGTCTACTCTGTCACTTTGCCTTAGGGGTCCATTAGTCCGTTCACCGTGGGAAAACAAACTAAACTAGTATCCAGTCTCGCCGCTTGTGCCTCTTTTAGGGAGAAGTACTCCATTCCCCCCTTTGTTACTGTTAGATTTTACGATTCGTCTAATCCCAACGAGTTAATTTATGACAAAGGGGATGAAGTGGCCTTCTTTATAGCCTCCTTAGTTGAATCCAGAGTTTGATTTCCTCTTCATCCTCTTCTCAGAGATCCGCTAGCCCAATGTTGTCTTCTCCCCACCTAAGTGTCGTTAAACTTTTTTTGAATCGTCGTGGGGATAGCAAAGATTAGCAGGCGTTATGGCCTGGATCTTGGTGTTCCTGAGATCTTTCATTTCTATTCCCTCGGGTGTTATGG
This sequence comes from Heliamphora pulchella, assembly GCA_032270985.1. Taxonomy (NCBI): domain Eukaryota; kingdom Viridiplantae; phylum Streptophyta; class Magnoliopsida; order Ericales; family Sarraceniaceae; genus Heliamphora; species Heliamphora pulchella. The sequence continues at coordinate 3,194,588 of JAULJZ010000023.1, forward strand.
GAGACCTCCACCTACTATCTTTGTCAACGACGAAATGTCTTCCAAATAATTCGCGGCCTCCTAGATTCTAACAGACATGGTGATGATTACATACTCGTCAAAGGTGAGTTTGAATTTCCTCCTGAGGGGGACTGTAGGGCCGGGCTATCCTAAGGGTCATCGGTGGAAAAAGAACTTGCTTTTGTATTGTTTTCAGAGGAAGATCCTGCTTCCTAGAGGAAAAAGAACACACACACACACACACTCCAACAAGGTTAAGAAGGCTTTGTCTCTAAGGCTTAACCTCTGTTTCTCCGAACTTCTTGCCGACCTTCCTGTTTTTCTCACAGCCGCTCCAGAGTCTTATTCCAGTACCGCATCTAGAACTCGATCAGGAATTACCTGCACAAAGCACTCTCTTAATCTACGTGAGCGGGTTTTTGGGAGGTCTGCCAGTGAAGTGGCCACAACAGTGTTGGTAAACCTTTTCGTTGCCTCTGTCGTTTCTGTGGAGCCCCCGCCTCTGCTGCTGCTTCATCCTTGGGGACTACTGTTGCTCCAGAGGATTCTTAAACTCCATTGAAAGCCCCATCGAATTCCCTTTAACGAACTGTCTCGGACATTATTCCATTCACGGATATCTATGTAGCCATTTACAGCTCAACCCCATCAAATTTCTTTTCTCAATCAATTTGTTCAAACACTATGACGAACTACATCGGGCCTGATTTCATTCACGGATACTTGGTTCTATTATACTCTTGTTAAATTAATCTATTTAAAAATGCCTCCTTTTACAAACTAGCTTGGACCTGATTCTCCACTCAAGATATGTAGGTAGTCAGTCACTTAACGGCTCGGTTCAAATAATTTTTCGAAACCTATTTTTGTATAGTATTTTTATAAAAGGTAGATTTATTCATATATGTTAGTAAATAAAGAAATACAGTATCCAAAGGATATTGTGAGATACCTAATATCTTCTCCACACATAATAGTGAACCCCCAAAATTCATATCTTATTTTTTCATACCAAAAAAAGTGAGTTGTAATCAAAATCAGGTCCTTTAAGTCAAAATCACTTTTTTAAGTAACGTGGCACACCTTGTGGCAACCCAAATCTTTTTTAAGGGCTTAAAATGACCATAATTTTCTTTATTATTTGGGTAAAATAATAAAATTGATGGAAGTAAATTATTGGAATTAATTAATTTTGGTGAAGCAAGTTACTTATTTTAAATTGAATAATGTTGTTACATAGAATATTTTGAATATAACATCTTTTTGCACAAGTCCCATTCTTTTTTAACTTACTTAATAATTAGTCCCAATCAAAATTTTTTTTGGTGATATAGGTTCCATTAATTTTAGAATGCAAACATTAGCCCTTTAAAAATCGTTTTCCGAATAAAATGAGTTATATTACATTTTTCTCTCTCTCTCTCTCTATATAAATTGACCAGCTCCCTATTTCTCTTGTTTATTCTCTTTTCCCACTCTCTATAAAATGGGAGTATTTTTTTTTTTTTTGTATATTATTTTATTCTTTTCTCTTTGGTCTTGTTGGCCTATCATCATTGTTTCATCCCCCTTCCCCCAAAAAGCTAAGGTCCCATTTGGTACAGTATTCCAAGCACTATTTTTGGAAAATTTTGTTTTGAGGAAAGCAAAAACACATTTGTTGGCACTTTTAAATAAAAGTATGTTCCAAAAAACAAAGAAAACTAAATTACAAAATGAGACTTTTTTGAAAACAGCTAAAATACATTTCTACATTTTTTCGTTGGTTTTTTAGATATATGTACAGTACAATCAACACACGTAGAGCAGCAACAGGATCCCTAGGGTTAAGAATCATCATTTCCGTCGCGGTGACGATGGCCTTGATGTTCTCCAAGTTCACCATGTCGACAAGTTTCCTTCCGGCCACCGTGGATGGGTATGACAGCACCGGATCGAGAATCCTCAAATCCTGCGCCGAGATTGAAAAACCCAAGAAAGTGGAGAAACATAAACCGCAATAAAAATCTCCCAAAATCAATGGGTTGTGTGTCATCGAAACTTTTCAAGAAGGATCTCAGACAAGAGATTCTGTTCGACAATGGTGATTGCACCTGCAACCATGTGGTTTCCCTCACTTCAAGCACTTATGGGGTTCTCAAACCTGACAAAGACCAACAACAACTCCACCACCACCAACTACCGTCCATCACGGAGGTTGTGGTGGCGGGGATGAAGAGATCGTCGCCCGATTTAGCTCCTTCGATTTCGCCTCCATGGTTGCTAGCTACTCCGTCATCGGCCTCTAGTTTTTAAACTTAGGTTAGAGGTTTAGGATGAAAATAGGAGATTGCGTTTAGGATCTAAAAAGGGCACATCGGCGGCGTCTCATTTTGTCGTCAACAGCGTTGTCAATGGTGTCTTGTTTCGCCGGTGGTGTGCCTTGCTCAATCGTCTCTTCCATTAGTTTCTTGATTTGGGCCATTTAAGATTTTAGGATTTAATGTTATACCAAATAGGGCACAAAATATAATTTTTCTTTTCAAAATATTATAAAATTATTTTTTAAATTTATTTTTACAAAATAATTTTTAAATTATAATTTTAAAAAACGTAATCAACGGACCCTAAATTACTTGACCTTTTCAATTCAACCCTCAAACTTTTCATTCGAGGTCACACCATCTTCATATCCTTTCACAATGCAACAGTTAACATTTTTTGCGGTGCCACCACCGGCGCCGTCGACTTCTTCTCTAACTTCGATCGACGTCTTCTTCTTCTTCTCTTGCACCGAAACCCTATCCTTTTGCCAAAAACATGTGTACCAAGCTTCAGTAACGATGAATTCATTTATAGATTGTAGCGCCGACCTTTACAAAATTCATTGCCGTCACTTTTTACAGTGTCGACCATCAACGACCTCTCATTTATTGTTGATTGTCGACCACCAAATCTCTACCGCCGACATCTCCTCTTGCATAATCCGACTATCATTTGTGGGATCTCCAATCAATATTAATAAAATTTTAAAAATTTAAACTAAATTTTTTTTCAAATAATTGCATAGTGAACATAAAAAAACACATAATTAATAAATAAATTCTCGCCTCATTTCTGACCAAAAATATTGTTTTGAGAAATTTCTCAATTAAATTCATAGTGAACAACTAAAATACGTGGTTAACAAAAAAAATCTCAAATTGAGAATATTTACTGTTATTTATTTTGACAAAAAATCTCATACTGAAAAATTTGTCAATTAAATGCGCAATGAACAAAAAAAACACACGTGATGAACGGCACCAGTAATAGTCAACGACAATGGTGATGGCAAGCTGTGATGACAAAAGCGACAGCAAGGGGCGACGAGCAACGGTGATGGGGTTAACAACGACGATGTTGACCGACAACGATAGTGATGATCGGCGGTGATGACAAAAGCTACAGCGAGAGGGGTTATAGTTTTTGGTGGCTGTATTTTCATTTGATTCGAGAGGCGATTAGGATTTTTTGTTGCTTTACGTATTAGTAATGTAAGATAAAATTGTCATATTTTAGAATTAAGTTTAAAAATAGAACTTGAATTTTAAGAAAATGAATAGTGGGACTAAATCTTTTATAGTAAAATAAACTAATAATTAATTAATTTTATATTTTAAGGACAAAATTGTTCCCAAAGTTATTAAATCTAAAAAATGGAACTTAACGCTAAAAAACTTAGAACAGAACTAATTATAGGACAACATTTAAAAACATGACTTATTACTAATTATTATTTTTATATATAAATAATATTCTTAATAAATTGTACAATATGAACAAATCAGCCTATTTCTTAAAAACAAAATCATGAAAGAAAGTAAGAAACCCCACTACAGTCCTTTCAAAATCAGCTAACATATCCTTGTGCCTTCGGTCACCGCCGCACGCTTCTTGCAAGATCCCCTTCCTATGGCCTCCCACCACCACCACCACCACCACCACCAGTGCCACCCTACGGCCGCCACTTCCTGTTGTTGCTGCTACTATTCCACTTGCTGCACCCCTCCACCACCAGACCCACTCCTCCACTCCGCGACCTCTTACATCCACCGCTCTCCGCCGCAACCCCACCGCTACTCTCCCCCTTACGAAACCTTCCACCACCAGACTCCACACCACCCCCCACCACCAACCCACCTTCCAAACCAGCAAGAGTTTCAACCCCACCTCTACAACCACCACCATCACCACCAGACCCAACCCATCGTCTCCTCCCTCCTCCGCCGCATCGCCGCCCTCGAGTCCTCCCACCTCCACCACTATGATCCCAATCTACCCCCTTCTCACTCTCTCCGCGACGCTGCTGCTCGCACCATCCAAACCCACTTCAGAGCCTTCCTGGTCCGCAGATCACGAACACTCCGTCAGCTCAAAAACCTTGCTTCCATCAAATCAACTCTCAATACTCTCAAAAAAATCTCATCTTTTGACAATGCCCACCTCGATCCTCAAGATCTCTCTTTCAGAGCCAGGGATTTGCTTGCCAAACTCAACTTTATTCAGGTAATAATCATTTATGCATATGCGACTGTGTTTCTAGGTATAAACATCTCACAGGGTTTGTTTTTCAGGGAGGTGATCTGATGATTAGGGATGGTAGAAGATCGATTAGCAGAGAAATAATTCGATTTATTGAGTTTATTGATGAGGTTTCATTGAAAAGAAATGATATTTCAAACATAGAATCGAAGAATGTGAGATTTGGTAGTAGGACCGGTAACAAATCTAGGGTTTCGTACGGGGATGAGCGAATTTTGATGGGGAAAATGAGGAGCCAAGTTGAGAAGAAAACTCATGGGTCTTCTATAGTATCCGAGGAGGATGCCGATGATGAAGAAAGGATTGAGCTTGAAAACGCTAGAATTTCCATTAATGAAAAGCTTGGTTCTTCCCGCAATAGAAATGCGGGTTTGGTGAAGACCCCGGGTGAGGTTCAAGCCAGATTTAAGAGAAGAGTGAGCTTTGCAGACAATAGGAATGTTTCTAGGGTTTTTTCAAGCACCCATGAGCCAATTTCAATTGGAGATACTAATGGAAGTGATGGGAGTGGTTCTATTGATGATGAGAGAGAGCTTGTGGACAAACTCTGTAGAGAAGTTGATGAAATTAGGGTTTTATCTGAGGGAAATGAGGATGATGAGGAAGCACAGACAGAGGATGGAGGGTCCCCCTGTATCAGTAATGGTGAAAGAAACCCTAGGAGGAGTTTGAGGGATGAAGACAACTTTGAGATTGGGGGACACTATCAAGGTGAAGATGGGGATTTTGTGTTTTCTGCTCCACTGCCTGTGAAGATGGAATCCAGAGCTGATTTGGTGAAGAAGAGAGAGTGGCTGTGAAAATAGTTGATTGAAGGGCCATAACAATGGGTTAGGTTTTTGAGTCCTGCAATTCTTTTTTTTTTTTTTGGTCCCTGTTGAGTGTAAAACTAGGTCACAACTTTGCCCTAATTGTTTGTCCTCAGGGATTGCTTTTTCTTTCTTTTTGAAAAACCAGGTGTTTGGGCTCTTGCGCCTGTACCTCGGCTAACCCTGAAGCTCTGGAGTTGATGGTCGGACAAACTTCTAATAGTTTTGAAGAGATTCAAACTAGTGACTATTGATGAACAAACACAAGTCGAACCAGTGTCGAGAGGTTTGGGTGTGTATTTGACTGTAACTTGACCCTTGAAGGGGGTGTGACAATTTCCCCAATACCAATGGTTTTCTTGCCTTATTTCTTGACTAAACTTTGTGGCAGACGCCGTGTAGTTGCAATTGTTTTTACTTGCAATTGTTTTTACTGTAATTGGTGATTTTAGGTATTTTAAAAAATAAATAAACCAAAATTGTGTTTGTCGAAATTTATATAAAAAATATGTAAGAAGCGAGAGATTATACAGAAAGTAGAAAGTTATGTGACACTTATTTAAAAGATTTGCACATTTATTATTCATTAATCAAAAAGTTAGATCTATCCTTTAATAATAGGAAAATAAACTCATGTAATATGACTTCACCAGATTTTTTCTCTATTTTGCTTATATAGATTTTCGTAATGAATATAGATTTTTATTTGATAGTTATGATTGTGTTGTGAAAATACTATTTTTTTTATAACAAATAGATTTAGAAATAGAAATTATGAAATTTTAAAATTTTGGCCGTTGCACCATGAACACTCATCTTAGCTAGAGTCGAATTCCTCACCCTGCAATCCTAAGCTAAACATATTCGCAAAGGCATTCTATTTGTTAAGGATCCCCTTACAAAAAATCGCCCCTAGGAGGAAGAGTCAATCCTTACATCAATATTGGAATACATCAATATTGGAATACAAAGTGATTTGTGAAGAAAATGAGAAGATTGTATATTTTATGTGTATTGAAACTGTACAATATATGGTCTATTTATAGGCGAATAGGGATAAACAATAAAGAAAATACAATAAATATCAAATCAGAATAAAATCAATCTAATATTCTAACAATCAATTTAATATTCTAACATTCCCCCTCAAACGCGAGATGACGAAATCAGCTGAAATTTGAAAATTAGAGCACTGAGGCGACCAGGAGGATGAGATTTTGTGAAAAGGTCGGCAAGTTGATCTTCAGACGAGACAGATCGGAGATGTAGGG